>MU853789.1:0-278626 GCA_033297225.1 Diplogelasinospora grovesii | reverse complement strand
CGTCAGACGTCTTAAGGATTGGGTCGTTTCAACGATCAGCGCACATCTGGTCAAGACTTCGTGCCCACCCAGGGGCACCCTTAACAAGTGGTACGCAAACCTAAAGTTGCAAGTGGGAGCAACAGATTCGGAGGAAAGAAAGATTGCTCGCAACAAGTACTGGCAGGCAGTCAAGCCGCTTACGAAGCAACCGCGCGATATGAGCAAGTGGGTTCTGGATTGGGAGCATGCGTTCACCCAGGCAAAGTTAAAGGGTGTACCTGACGTCCAGACTACTGAAGACTGGTTTGACGATTTCGAGAAGGCAATCAAGGGAGTTGACCCACGTTAGGAGTACTGGATCCAGTCTTTCAACATGTCACACCGTGAGCAGATCGACAACGGCACTCTTAACTACCGCGATCTCACAAACGCCATTAACAGAAAATTGCTTACCCTTAACAACAACACCCGCACCGGCCCTGAGGTGGGTAAGGGCTCTTTCCACAACTATAAGCGTAATGAGGACGCTAGCGACGACGAAGAACGTAAGGAAAGAGGAGGAGGAAGAAACAAGAGGAAGCACTCAATGGGCGAGAAGTCTAGGGATAAGCCTAGGTGCAGTGCGTGCAAGCTACCCTACCACACGCTGGAAAGGTGCTACTACGTGTTCCCTGAGCTGGCCCCAAACTGGTTCAAACCCTTCGAAAGGATATAAGAACAGGCAGACAAGGCCCTTAAGGAGGATGAAAAGCTGAAGAAGGAGATTAAGGAGCTGAGGAAACAGAAGAAAACAAAGAAAGAGGATTTAACAACCAACGATTCAAAACAGACTATTTTGTGCGGTTAATCTAGACACTGTCGATTTCCTTGTTCAGGGGCGAGCCGGTGCTGCTGCGGCTTTGACCTGTGTAGAGGGTGTGCGTCCTGTGTCGGGGGTGTGCGTGGTGTGCTGACTGCGGCGCAGTTGTGGAGCCTCATTCCGCCGCCCCGGCTATAGTTGCCGCAGATAAAAATGGAACCAACTAAGGTACCTTGTGCAGGGAGGCTTTTTCTGGACCCTACATTGATTGACCTTGTGGATCCGCTCTGACTTACCATTAATATCTATTGTTGTTGAATAATCTGCGGCATGTCTCTGGTGTTGACATTCCGTCTCGAAGCTGTCTTGTGAAATTCCCTAATTGCGTTTGTTCACTTTAAGTAGACCACAGGTCAAGACCATGGAATCAACACTATGTGGTAACTTCACCTAAACCTTGCGCACATGAGATCGTGAGCTATAGTCGACTTTGCATGAATATGCCCTGGCGGAGATGGCAGACTTCGGTGTAAGCGAGAGTGACGACAAGGGAAGGTACGGCCGAACGTCCACTTCCGCAAGAGCTATGACTCTCCGACATGCATGAGTAGTAGCTAGAGGAGCATGAAAGTTGGCAAGGCAAGGACTCGATGCATGGACGTTTAGGCGCTGGCTGGTATGGGAGGCTTCATGATGTTTCTCCATAGTGGCAGGGGGAAGTTACGAGGACTTGCTTCCGAGTTTGATCCACCGGCATGATACAGGCTATCTGTTATAACATACAGACAAGGCAGACTCGGGAAAGGGTGGATGGAGGGGACATGAGACCGGACAAGAATCTAGGCACGGAGGGATTGCAAGGTTGCCTTTCTCAGCTCTGGGCGTTGTTAGGGTTCCGTCGTATGAAAACCACGATCTAAGACCACATTGCATCGGCGTCACCGAAGAAGCAACATCTGCCGTCGGTTCGCCTTTGTAGACTAGCTCGGAAGACTCGCATGGGCAAAACGGCTCCGAATATATAGACAAGGTTTGAGACTTCGGTGAGCCCGTAGATTCATGCCCTCCTGAACTAGTATCATAGCCATTACGGGTGCTCCGCCGCATGAACGATGCGAGATTATGATGCAAAGTTAGATCCTAGCTGACGAGGCCATCCATTCCGGTCACCTTATTTCCGCTATGCCATCCTTAGGCCAGGGGGGGGGGGCTTGGTCGTCCGAGATCCTCCTTTCTTTCACCTTCTTGCTATACGCGGCAAGAATCGATACCGAGGAAAGGGCTCGGGGATGACGTTAATTACGGGGGGATTCGCATCTGTAACAGGAAAGGCTGCTTGGGGTGGCAATTTCGGGACAATTAAGCCGTGATACGCAAGCTGAATCTTCTAGCATCCTAATTTCTTTCTCTAATGAATGAAGATGGCTTCTTGCTCCACTCCATTCTACCTTACATGAATCTGCATGAGCTGTGCCGCTGGCCGGTGAAGAGGCGGATCTATGATCTAAGCGCGTATCGGGTGCCTAAAGGTTCTTCTCTGCTCGGAATCTAGTGACTAGTCGCCGTGAAATGGCTCTTAAGGTCAATATAAATGACTTGCTTAAACACACACCTCACAATCTTGCCCTCTCTACTCTATTCTCTCTGCTCCATCCTCTTCCATTCTCTCTGCTCCGTCCTCTTCCATTCTCTCTGCTCCATCCTCTTCCATTCTCTCTGCTCTATCCTCTTCCATTCTCTCTGCTCCACTACCCTCTCCCTTCTACTCCTCATATTTTTACTGCTCTCTCCTCTCTGCTTCATCCTCTCTGCTTCATCCTCTCTGCTTTATCCTCTCTGCTTCATCCTCTCTGCTTCATCCTCTCTCTTTTCTCTCTCTCCTCTCTCTCTCTCCTCTCTCTCTCTTCCCTCTCTCCCCCTTCTTTGTCCCTTATTTCTTCGCTTCTATCCTCCCTCCTTATGTCACCCTTCTCCACGCTCTTTAATCGTTAAGCCTTCGTTCGTCTCGAAATGTCGTTAAGAATGCGAACTAACGATTTTCTCGCCCTTTATTAATCATTGCTTAAGTATCACTTATCGTTAGTCAAGATATTTAGCGTGGAAACGTTAATAAAAATGACGTCTCTCTTTAGGGCGGTGTTTTCACGAGAAATGCTAGGCGTTCGCTATTATTAGGTAAGAGTCCGAGGCTCGCTAATTACCCTATTAGTCATTAAAGGTAGAATAACCCGAGGCGAACTATATTGGGAGTTGAAAGCACGTAACACATCGTTTGTGCTACGCTTATAAGCGAAATTGGTGTCCTTTTTTACTCTCTGTAGAAGTTACGGCATAGACTAAGCATTACTTTAGGATGCTTTTAAGTATAAAGAGATATTTAAAATTAGCTGATTCCTTAGCCTTTAAAATGAGTGGCTGACGTACGGTAAGGTATTAAGTAAGTATCGTTAAGTAGATAGAGTAAATAGAGCATCCATGACTCAGCATACCGTGCATTTGAGACTTCGAGTACCATACCTTTATCCAGTGATAACGCACCTCCTTTCCCGGCTTATCTTCGGTCTATATCTTAGCACCAGTAACTTAAAGGGACTTTACACTACTCGATACGAGTTTAACGCAGTTTTATAGCCTTGACTTTACTGATTGCTTTCTCGAATTGCCGTTTTAGTAAGTTAACCACTTGGCATTAGTAAATATTCTTTATTCTTTAGAAGCTTAGATGCTTCCTTATCCTCTCTTATTAAATTAGATAACTACTATATAGGTGACGAAAAATATCTTAAAAGTTTAAAGTATAACGTACGATGGGGACGTACTATCTTCATCGTTTAGCAGGTGTTCTTCTTGCCTAATCTTCTCTTGCTTCGTTTTCTCCGCGATTATTATTACGAGATCTATATAACTCTTTCCTTCTACCTCCTTCTGGCCCTCTTCGATTAGCTTTAGTCTTATCTTCGCTTTATTATAAGCTTCGTGTCGATTAAGTAGTTCCTATGAAATTAGCCCAGCATATTTATTTAGGTCTTTCTGTAGTAAGCTGATAAGCGATTATTGTCTTATACCTATATTACCATTGCTTTAGGAGGATTCGTGTATAGTAGATGCAAGTATATTAGCAGCCTGTAAAGCAGTAAATCGTTGAGAGACGAGTTTCTCGATAGCTAATCGTTTAAGGTTGATAATTTTTTCTTGGGATTGTTATGCCTCCTCGGCTTTATTTATGATCGTGTCTCTGCTTAGAAGCATAGAATAACTTAAGACTTATATCAGCTTAGGAGTAAGGTAGGTTAAAATTGGCTTAAGGATTGACTAAAGCTAAATGGTTAAAGCTACGACGATGCTGTTATGAAGATTGACCTCTGCTCGGATATCTTGTAGCTCGTTGCTCCTTTGCGAGCCTTCCTTTAGATTTATAAGAACATCTTGGGATCGCTTAATCGCTTGCTGTGGGGAGATGTTTAGTTCTTGCGTCTCTGGTAGGCCGTATAAGCTGACATGTACCTAACGTTTATTAAGCTAACTTCTACGTACCTAATAACCCATTTAGGGGCTTAACGGCGGACAATGCCGCGCGGTATATAATGTTAGATACCTGCTTTTATTCGGGTTCTTTAGCACTTGTGAACTTGTAAATCATTCTATGGCTATGATTGAGATAGAGTTTAACCTCTTTATGATCAGATAAGCCGAAGGTCGCTGAGTCTTAGTAGACAATCTTGCTTAGTTAGAAACCTAGACCGATAAACTATTAGGGGATTATGACCTATAATACTAAGATTACAGCTAGATTTCTTTTCCGGCAATGTCTTATAAAAGCTGAAAAGTTAGTAAGCTCTGGATATATGACTAAACTTGTTATGTAGTGTCTTATTATAGTGTAAACTTAACTCGATACTGTTTAGAAACAACTTGTTTAGTCGATCTGCATATAATCTAATGATGCGGGCAATAGTGTTAGCCTATGTAGCATGTTATGACCCTCGGTGAGGCACATTAAAGAAAGCGATAGCGCGGGTGAATGTTTAGATTATAGGATATGCCTGTTCATTATGAAATGCTATTATAAGAGCTTCTTTAATAATAATGCTACTTAAGCTATGTGCGATAAAGATAATGAGCTATATACTATCGATTTATTTGCTAGTTACTTATTAGCAGTTTTATATTATAAACTTAGTTCCGAGCTTAACGAACCTTCCACTTTAGTAAGATATATTAAAGTATATTTTTATCTTATTCTTATACGCTAGCCGAAGATACGTTAAATGTAACATTAGCATTGTATTGGTACGTAAAAATTCTTGCATTAGGGATTTGTAAGGGAAGAAGATCCCTTAGCTAGTTTTTTTTAGACTCTTTATTAGTCCATGTATTGTTTATATGTCTCTTATTATTTTCCAGGTTCATTTTATATACGGTAATAATGCTTCTTATGGTTAGTATAAGGTGTGATGGAAGAGAACTAGAGCACTGACTTAAGAGTTGCCTTCGGCGAGTCTTTAATAGCCTTAAGCCAGTTTATATTTAGCGCGGTTTAGGATAATTAATACGTAAATAAAGTTAGGTTCTTAGCTTAGGGTTCTGAGTAGGGTGTAGTTACTATAAGGTTATACTTCTAAGAGCAGATCCTTAGTGCTTGTTAAACTTATGTATTGTTAAAGTTAAAGCTAGTAAAGTAACGATAGTTAGTTACAGGTGGTCGGGTAGCTAACCCTTAAAGTTCCTTAATTCCAAACTTTTACTGAGAGGTAGGGTGGAAATAGTAAACTAGCAGCCTAATTATTAGCTTTAAGGTCGCCGCAGCTAAAATCCTGCTATTCCAACTAGTAAACCTAACATGTATGTAGCATTAGGAGACTAGTAGGAGGCCCCATAGCTATGCCGGAAAAAGAAAAAAAACTTACGCAGGTATCCTTATGCCCATTCCTAGTTCCGAAATATAGTTTCCTCCTTTTAAGGATATACGATAGACAGTTCTTAGTTTATCCAGACTTTCTAACATATACCTTAATATGCATTTATTTAGGACATATAAAGTCTACTAATATGCTTAAAGAGCGGGCACTAGCCTTTTCGGCGATTAAAGACCAGGGTCCAGCATGACTAGCTTTAGCATATCTTCAAAGTCAACACCTTAGCATGGAGTTCGCGGGACTTCTTAGTTAAGCGGGTCCGTTTGTTGCTACGGGGAACTCCAGCTTAGCGAGCATTGAGACCTCGGCCATTATAAAACACCGGCTCCGTAATCCGAATAATCTATGGTTATGGTACTTAATTCGAACCTCTCTAAGCTTACTAACTCGCCATCGTGTCCGTAACGTAAGAGTAATACCCGCTAGCTACCGCTCTACCCTCTAAAATAATCGCCTTATCCCTTAAAGAAATGGTGCTCCATTTATCCATTATAATACCTTAACTTTTTATAACTCCATTAACGCCGAGTGTCTAATTTTATCTGCGACGGGGGCTGGTAACGCTGAGATGCTTTTATGACCCTTCGCTTACTACTAATATTAGCGGTAAAGCTATTAACGACACTAAGCAAGGTATCCTAAATAGCATTATAAAGACTCTTATACTCTTGCTCGGGGTTAATCCGCTATTAAAGGTGTTTATAGTGCTCTATAATATAGCTGGAAGCCGCTTCGATTTAGATCTAACTATTATCCTAATAGTCTTCACTATCTGGGCTGGTATTAACATTTAGAGATGGCTTTATATAACCCTTTACGGACTAACTTAAAGGTACCTTACGGTAAGCATTATAATTAACAGTAACAATGAAATATTCAGCTACATTATAAAGTAATTAGCGGCCTAACCTAACCTCGTTAACTCTCGCTCGCTAGCCGCCGAGACCTTTCCTTAGTCCATATGGGAAAGCGAGGATAATATAGTGATAACGACCAGGGATATCTTAACTAATGGTTCCGGCATTTATTTAAACTTCTTAAATGAGGATCTTCTTAAGAGATAATAGCATTATAAGAATCGGTTAGTATGTATAGGGCCTGTCGCTAATTTAGTTAATATAGGAGCAGGTAAGTAAGAGCGATGTTATAAAACAGTACTTAGGCAGTTTAGTTAGAAAAACATTAGAGACTTAAGTCTAATTATAATGGATCTAATAATAGGTGACTATAAGGATAACACCGATAACCTTAATCGTTAGTTTAATGCAGTGGACTTTACTACTAAGACTATATCCGTAAATTCGATGGTCGATGTTTTATAAGTATAATTTAGCCTTTTAAAGAGATCGTTATTTAACTAATCATCTAGCACCCACTTTTATACCTTCCTTAAAGAGAAGTAGGTTTAAAAGGACTAGCTAACTTTAGCGTCGCGAAGAGCTAGAGGGGGTATAAGGCTATAGTGGATAATATCTTTAATTCCTTTTAATAAATATTTTCGGCTCCCTTTAAGAGTTACTATTTCTAGTGTGGCTATATAGATACATATATATCTTAATAAGTAATTCAGATTATATTTTTAAAATATAAGTTGCTTAGCTAAGCATAATCTTAAGATTGCACTTGTTAAGGTAGCGGCTTTTAGCGACTATTCTTAGCTAATATATTAGCGCGTCTTATAACTATAGTACCGCCGACAGCGAGGAATAACTTAACCACTTCCTATAAAAGTAAAGCATATAGTAATTCGCTTCATATATAAAAATAAAATACGTCCGATCTCTTTAGTTATAGTGTTTTTATTAAATAGCTATATTTTATCAGTCATGCTTACCTTTTACCAGGCTAGGGAAGTTCCGCTCTCCTTAATAACGCTAGTTACGGCATTTGATCTTGATTAAAATAGGTGGGTGGCTTTACAGTTCCTCGTGCAGCTAGCTTAATGCCGCTCGCGTCTTCTATTATCTAGACTTTTTATCGTCGGTCGCGTTTATAGTGTTATAAGTATTCCCTTCTGAGGAGCGAGAACAGCGTGACCACTTTATGAACAGAGCCATATCGCGCGGTAGTGGAGACTGAATAAATTCCCAAACGGAAGCGAATGGCACACTAACGAAGATTCTCGGTGAGCTATGGACAGCTGAGTTATGTAAAGTAACTAATATAGAACAGGCAGAAAGTTGTCGGCATAACCTTGTTAAGGTAGATGATCACTTGCCGCTTAAGCTATAGCTAATATGATGTGACGACGGCAAGGCAGAATGGCGTCAACCATCACCACTTCCGTAGCTGAGACTTGTGGGCTCGAGTTTATGAAAAGGAATAGGGAGGGGCGCTAGAGCCTGAAAAGTTATCTGGTCTAGTCCGGACTGATGACCGTTCCAGCCTCATTTAATGTTTCGCTTTGACGAAGATGTAGACTTCGGTAAAGGCGGGAGTAGGGAAGAGAAGAAGGAATAAAGGGGTTGATTGCACTATCGACAGACAGGGATGTTGGCACTATAAGGGCCTAGGAGCGGCGATTTAAGGGGTTGAAGGAAGCCGCTCGCCCTGGATCCACCGAAAGGCATGAATGATGCCTGGAGAGGAACAACTAAGTTGGGTTAGCAAAGCGAGGTCTTGCATACATAGCTGCCTCACGGGCTAGTCAGTTTCATGAAGACTTAGCGGGACTTTTTCCGAAGCGACTAAGGAGATTACGAACCTACATGAAAGTTATTTAGACATGGCAGTAAATCAATCTGCCGTGGGAAGTCGCGCCTCATCCAGCGCACCAGCCCGATCAGATCTATTAATCAAATCAGTCAATTAATCAGTCAAATACGAGGCTATTCAGAGGTTCAAACAGTCAAATATGGTGCTGGTTTTATTTGATATGTTTGATTAAATATAGTGGATCCGGACTAATAATTTTTGCCGCTCCGGACCAATCAGAGATTAGTACAACGCCTAAGACAGTGGGATTCGAATTGACGATAGTAACATATCACAACACCCTCGAATCCGCCCTCAATTGACCTCGCCGTCGCACAGCACAGCACAGCACGATGAATGATACGCTCTTTGGCATCCCGCGACCTCGTCCGATTACTGCGCAGCTCGCTGCCGCACGCTCCGACGCCAGTAACGCGTTAACACACGATCTGAACGCGCGGGATACTATTGACGCCCTCCCACACGCGATCTAGATGGGGCGACGCTTTATCAACGACGACCTGGTCTCGAAGAAGGGCTCTAGAGGCAGGAGCAGTTGGATCAGAACTGAGGGGATCTTTATACGTGAAGTCCTGGCCCAGGGTGGTATGGGTATGACTGTCATCCTTACTACGATAAGATTCATAAGCTGACTACCTACACTTACGTAGGTGATTCAATACAATGGTGAACACAAATATAAGGTACGATAAGGTAGTTAGGGATCTACTTGGGAGTTCTTAGAACGAGATGGTCATGGGCGACTCTGGGAGGTTATGGCGGGTATAGAGTACCTTATTGACCGACTCGAGGAGTGGAAGATACTATACGACGAACCTACGCAGGAGGAAATCGATCTAACAGCTTCATAACAGTCTCGGAGTCAACCACCGCCGCTATCACGACTGTCGAGGTCATCTCGGCAAACCACACAATCTCAGGGGCCAATATTATAAACCCCATCTGTTACCAGTACCCCAGCTTTTATACGACCTGAGTATACCCCTCGAGATCGTCTGAATCGCCTCTAGCGGCGAGGGTTGGACTCTCGCGGCTACTTTCGACTCTCAGTGTTGAATGGCTAGAAGATTTTGAATAAGTACTACACCAAGTTGGGGGAGTCATCACTTTACGCCGCTGCTATTATTCTATACCCTGGTCGAGGTCTGCGATGGTTGGAGAAACGATGGTCTACCCCTGAGCAGAGACAGTGGCTTTACCAAGCCAAAGATGGCTTATATGCTTACTGGTTACGATGGTACGCTGACGAGAGTGTTACTCCTCTTTCGTCGCCTCGACGAGGCGACTTTTCCATCCTCTCAAAGTCGAGGACTCTGAATATCGTCAATGGCTTAACACTAGAGCTATCGAAGCCTCCGCCAACGATTCCTCCGAGTTGGATGAGTACCTCCGGCAGTCAATAGCCCAACCTGTTGACGACCCTGTTCAGTGGTGGATTTCACATCGGAAGACCTTCCCTACACTTAGCAAGCTTGCCCTCGACATCCTCGCTATCCCTGCAATGGCGACTAACTGCAAGAGGACTTTCAGCTTGGCCAAGCTTACCTTGACGTCGCAGAGACTCTCGATGAAGCCATCAACGCTGAAGGAGGTTCAATGCCTCAAAAACTGGCTACGAGGCGGCTCTATTGCTGTCGGTGGTCAGCACTCCGTTGGGAGAAGTAAGGGGGATCACGGGGACGAAGACGATGTCATATGAGCTCTCAACACCATAGATATCTAGGCACTTGGTGATGGCCGCCACTAACTTCCCAAATAGGCAATTAGGTCAAATCAATCAAATATTTGACCAAACAGTCAAATATTGGGCACTTGAGGGTTCAAACAGTCAAATAGAACTCCCATATTTGATTTGATTTGATTAATCGGGCTGGTGCGCTGGCCTCATCGATCTCATGCCTCCTAAATCCATCTATTTCCAAGTCTGCCTCGCCACGGCGTCACTGAAGGAAGCGGCATGTGCAAAAACCACTCGTGTGGCGACCTTAGAGGTAAGCTAGTTTCATCCAGCATGAAAAGTCCTCATTAAATCTCCCTGAGCCAATTAAAGAACAAGATGAATCTATGTGCTGCCTAGGTATCTAACCGCATGAGAGAGAAGGCCTCGGGATACGGCATTGAATCCATCCGTTATGTGAGCGCGCGTATCCTGGAGACAAGCCGGTTCCAGCAAACCACACCCGGGAGGGGGGACGAGTGTCTACTCTCTGAACTTGAGCGGCTCAGCCCCAAGTAGAACCTTCTCCAGCCAGGATCTGGCTTCCATTAACCGTTGTAGGCAGCCTTTACGGGTTAATGTAAGTAACTTTTCTCATTCATCCTCGCTTTCAACGGCCTTCTAAAATCATCTCTCCATTTACCTCTATTTTACCGAACAACTTGCTATACGAGAGATAAAATTCCTTTAAGCTCTCTAAGGGCAGCAGCTAATATACTATTGTTTACACGTTATAAGGCTTGTTCTCTTATTCTTAGGTTCTAACAGCGGTTCTCCTTAAGTAAGTGATTCCTTTGCTTTATTTTCTCATCCTCTCTCGACTTAAGAGGTAAGGAATGTTAATATCCTAGCTAGTAATCCCGAAGTAATCCCGATCACTATTTAACTAGTAGCTAGTAGAAAATTCCGCACGGACTAAAATACTATGGAATGCAACTACTTCTTTTAGTTCTAATCATCCTTTCCCTTTTAAAGACATTATATCCGCCATAATAGACCAGGCGCGGTTATAAATTATTAAAAATAATCCTATTAAGAAAGGCTTAAATGCTTTCCGCACTTCGTTTAGTTTAATTTATAAAGACAGGAGCATTTCCTATACTTTAGACGCGTTTAATCAGCTAAGTTATAAAGGTACTTCGGACTAGCATTTCTTTTAGGATTTTCATTTAACTAACATATAGATCTCTGGAATCTTATACTTCTCCTCCTTCCCTCTTTATAAAGCCTTTTAGCCGCCGGCTGGCTCCCTTCAAAGATAGGTCGTAGCACCCTTTAAAGTGATCTGCTAAGATTTATCTTTATGATTGCCTCCGGCGACTTTAACTTCGACCGCATTAAATCGCTCTTAAATACAGTTCTTACCGATGAACCCGAAAATAAGATCTAGGATTAAGTTTATAACGTTATTACTGAATTCACCCCGCCTCCCCGACCGATAGTATCTTCCCTTTAACAAACCTTATAGCTCTATAATATAAGTAGCTTCGTGAATTCTTTTAAAGATCATAAGTACATGGACGTTATGCTTAAGGAGGAGCTTGGCCCTATGTATATTAGGCTCCCCGATTTCTATAAGACGTTTTTCGGAGGCGTGGTCAGTCTTAAGCCAGCGTTTAAAGCTGTCTTTAAGAAGGGTAAGGAAGGAAGTAACCCAGTTTACTATAATAAGTGGAATGGGTGGCCGGAAGATATAAATTAAGACAATGTCTTAAACTAGTTTATAAAATTAAGCGAGAAGTTAACGGTATTCATAAAGAACTATAAGCTAATCTTAATAAGTTAACGAAGGCTATT
This sequence comes from Diplogelasinospora grovesii, assembly GCA_033297225.1. Lineage (NCBI taxonomy): Eukaryota > Fungi > Ascomycota > Sordariomycetes > Sordariales > Diplogelasinosporaceae > Diplogelasinospora > Diplogelasinospora grovesii. Next base: position 266,700 of record MU853789.1, on the reverse strand, counting down.
AATAAAGCTAAACGAGCCAATTAACGGTTCTATAGTGAAGTGTAAAATAGACGTTAGCTACGTTAAAGATCTTAAGGTAAGGAAAGACTCGAAATGCTACTGGTCCTAGATCCTCATGCTAAGAGAGCTAAAGAGTAACCTAGCTGCCGATAAGGCTTTAAAGGCATGGCTTAATTTAAGGAGATACGTTAAAGAAGTGCTTGCTGCTTAAGATACTCATTGCTTTATATTAGGCTTTACTATTTATAGATCTCTTATAAGGGTATAGAACTTTAACCATTTTAAAGGGATCATATCTGAATAGTTTAATATTAATAAAGATAGGTTACGATTTATGTTTACGATCCTCGAGTTTCTTTAAATAAATAAGGAAGAGCTTAGTTTCAACCCTATAATCATTATAGAGGATAGCTGACGTATTGTTAAGATCGAGTGAGATGGTTAGATAGAGAGGCTCATTATTAACGGGCTTATAAGACGGGCACCTTGTATCGCTAGCCGGGTGACGACCTGTTAGAAAGCTTATCTTAAGGAAGACTTATAAATGCCACTCATTATTAAGGACTCCTAGTAGTATGCGGAGTGCGCGGAGGAGGGAGAGATGTTTTAAGAGGCGACCGATAAAGGAGTGGCTAATGTAGCGCGATATTATTACCATGAGACCGTTTAAGTTCTAGGGATAAATAATGATGTTTAGAGTAATATGCATAAGGGGCTGGATGTAACGACCGCGGAAAATTACCGGCTAAGACATTCGTCGATGTTACGGAGCATGAGCATAATCAGCGCTTCGCGGAAAGGCCATAGTAGTACGGTAGGTCGGAAGCGGTCTCCTAGCCTTACTAACCCCCCTTTACTACCGAGTAAGCGATCTTATTCGGTGTCCTTAGCTAAGGTTAGTAGTAATCTACTATTAAATTGGGTATATAGGCGTGTCATTCTTCGTAACTACAGGAAGCGTATTTACGAGGCAAGCTCCCGATCGGCCCTGCTTACCACGCTAAAGGGCTATATCGAAGGTTACGAGTCCTTATATAAGGCAGGCTTCCTATACCGAGATATCTTAATTAATAATCTTATAATTAATAAGGACGATAATAACCCCTCCTAGTCTTCGTTCTTAATTAACCTCGACCTCGTTATTAAAGAGTAATGAGATGGCGCCTTAAGAGTAAAGGGGAAGACTGGTATGAGAGCTTTTATAGTAATCGGGGCACTTCTAGGTAAGTAACATTCCTTTATATACGACCTCGAGTTATTCTTCTAAGTATTGTTCTAAATATATATCCATTATAATGGGCTAAGTAAAGATATTAGGCTAACCGAGTTTAAGAGCTGGAATTACGAGAGTGATAATAAGTTAGTTTAGTTTAAAAAGGGCGTGATTAATGATGAAGAGGATTTCCTTAAGATCTTAAATGGAAATTCTACGTTATACTACTGGCTATTGATCCTATAAGCTAATAAACTAAGGAGGAAGGTATTCCCGAATGGTAAGAGGTAGAAGAAGCTAAATTTAAGGTTATATTTCTCGATAAGGGAGATCCTTCGCGAAGCTTAGAAGGACCCGAAGATATTAGCGGATAGGTAGCATTATATCTGGACTTAATTCGTTATTTTTATACTTGTACGTTAACTTTTTTCTCTAAGCTATATTAATACCATATTAAATTAATAGCGAACATTATACTATAGCTTATAACCTTAACCCTATATATAATTCCCTTTACGTAGTTTAGGTTAAGAATGGTTAAACTTTTACTTAAAAGGTCTTACTTAGTTTTATGTTTCTTAACTACCTTATAGCTTACGTGTTTCTCCGTTACTTATTCATCTTCCTCCTTTAGACGCTTTTAAAATATACCTAGTATTCCATCTCCTTACCTTTAGCCCTATCTTATACACGACGTTAAGAATAGCTTTAAGGACCGAGGGACCTTAATTATATTAAGAAGGCCGGACACCTTAAATAAATTAACATTATAGTATCTTACTTAGCTCGTCCTATTATATGTAAGATATTTAGAAGTGATGACTAAGTGTAATTAACTGGTGGCTGCTGCGGCTGTTAGTGGAAGATAATTAGTTATAATATAAGGTGTATATAAGGGTAAGTTACTTTTAAAGTGCCTACCTTTACTGAACCCTTGTTACATACCTTAGTGTAAAGCGAGGATAAATATTAGTATATTACGTCGCGAGGCGTAGGAGTTAATTAATAGCTATGATCAGAAGAAAAAAATAATAGTATAGGCTATTTTTAGATATCTTTTTAATTAAATGGTTAAGTTAACACTTTATTTAGTAAATGTGAAATGAATTAATAGGTGGAATCCTCGATCTAATTAAGATAGTATATTTAGTGGTTAATTAGTTGAAACATTATTTAAACTTATTAAGATGTGTAGCTAGGAGATTTAAAATGGAACCCAGTAGTGGGATTATTTTTAAGATGCTACTTATAAATGCGTTAAAGTAGATGCACTTTATAGCTTCGATATCTATAATGCGTTAAAACAGGAGCTCTTCCTTACTGGGTTGCTAAAGGCAGTGTCTATCCCTGCTATAAACGAGGAGAAAGCCGTTGCCCGAGCCCTTTAAAGAAGCTTAAAGAAGGAACTGCTTAGGATAAGGACAAACTATTAACCTTGAATCCTTATATTAAACGGGTTTGTTATATGGGCTTCACTATATTTACGTCTAGCAACATGTATATGGACTAAGGCTTTATATCTGCCGCTTCTTAAGATAGAGGTCTTATAGTCTTTTATAAGGTTGACGATAGCGCGTGGGTTGCTATGGCTTAGGTGAAGGATATCATACCAATTCTTTACATACCTTTATAAAATAATGCCGTAGTGAGATCTACGAGGTATGGATATAAAGGGCGACTATAAAGTGAAATATTAATGGATTAAGAACTAGCCTAGTGAGAGCGCTGGCTCGGCCTTTACTTATGTACATGTAGTTTATATAGGGTAGAACTTAGATGATTTAAAGATATAAGACGAGGTTATTTAAAACCAGATATATGCTCTTAAGGCTATTATCCGTGATGTAGATGAGTATTAAAGGTGGTTTAGTATCTTATAGCTAGTAATTTTCAGCTTAGATCATGGCGTGAGACGCGGTGTCTTTATTAGAGCTAAACTAAATAATGCTTTATAATAATGATATAAGGGGTCCGTTAGGAGAAGCCTGCGCTTAAAGGCGGATAAAGGAACTTAAGTGTATGGTTATGTTATAAGAGTAAGGTAACTCAATAAGGGGAGATAGATTAACGCTAGCCTTAATGAGACAGACTTAATAACTAAACCTAGAGGGTATCCTAAGGAAAGCAGGGATATGGCGAGGTTAAGGTCTCCTAAGGATATAAGGGAAGTAAATGACTTAAGGTTCCCCGAGGAGATCGGGGATATAAACAACTTAAGGTCTCTTACTTTATTATGAGATACCTTTAGCTGAGGCTGTAGATAATGCTGACCGGCGGACTTAATGCACTTAAAGGAGGATATAGGTTTGCTTATAGGTATAGGAGGAAAGTGGTTATGGTTTCTTACTAAGGCTATAAGGTATAACCCGATGCATGAAATGGAGATCGGTAAGCAGAGGTAATAACGTAGCTTTATTAAGTAGAGAGGGGTGGAAACATGAGTTAGCTTATAGCATCTAAATAAGTAAATAGTAATACTTATACTTATTATTAAGCGTTATCGTTAGTGGATCTAAACTATAATAATGCTAGGTGCTTGGCGTCCTTCTACTTACTTTTAAATGTAATTAGTATTAGAGAAGAGACTAGCGTATATGCGTAGTAGTATATCCCTTAAGATGGTAATTTACCTTCTCCCCCCTTTCTGCTCCCTTTCTTCCCTTATCTCCCTTACTATCCGGGATAACGATACTATTGCCATTAGGGATAAGGCGTAGTTATTGCTATAACTGGTGCCGGTGCACTTAGTCTTCGTTATCATTTAACCGTTAAAGTACTGACAGTACGATTAAGAGATATTATATTTTAGCGGCTTACCTCGGAGAGGTAATGGGTGCTAGGGAGTGTAACTTAGCATATTATAGCCGAGTATAAGTAGTTAGCTGACGGGTATCTTATAGTAGAGACGTTTGGTTATCAGTAAAGTAATGCGTATGAGTTAAACGATAGCGAGGATAAGGAGGGGGCAGTATGTTCGTAGAAGTTAATAAGCTCGCCTTAAGTATGGTTATAAGTCGGAATAAAAGGAACCTTTCTAATATTATTATAGCGTAAGGCGACTTTAGCTATCTGCTTAGTGTATTTCCCGGTGCTATAGTCCCGCGTTCTCCTTTAGTCTAATACGTTAAACACTTCAATAGATATAGCGTATAATAGAGTTAAAAGCGTTAGAATCTCGAGCGATCGATAAGAGGGTAGGAGGCACTTAGAAAGATTTCGCGGCTTGTTATAGAGACCAGCGCTTGATGCGGGGAACATAGTTTATACGTCTCTCTTAAGAGTGCCCCGTAATATGACCGAAAGATAAAAAAGTTTTTAGGTAAATAAGGCTTCCTCCTTATAACCAAACGTTATAATTAGATAGTTATAGCTTTAACGTGCTTAATCTGCTTAATCCTAATAAAAAACGTAAAAGCATTTATCCGAGAGACTAGCATTTATCATATAGAAGATGCTTTAATAAGGAGTCAGGTTGCTAAGTTTAATAAAAGAGGTCTACTTACTAAGATAGAATATAGCTTAAAATTCTACGCTTAAAACTCTTTAAAAAATTAAGTTAACTTTATAGTAAAACCTTTCTTACTTATATTAGTAACTAATGCTTTTTAAGATATACGTAGTATTATTAAGTCGATTCTCGACCGGCCTTATTAAGGACTTATTAAAATATATAGCGATAAACTTCCTTTTAACCACGCCTTTTTCTTTTATAATCTTAGTTTTTACCTTAACGAATCAGCGGCATAAATACCTACTCTCCTCGTCTAGTTATAAAGCCCTAAGTTGTAAATCATTTTCTACGAGGGCTCATACTTATAGAATATAGATCTAAAGGAACTAGAAGAGTAAGGTCTTTTAACATTACCGCGCCTATAGATAAGGAGAGAGGGTATTACTAAGGTCGAAGTTAAGATAAAGAAGGGTGGATTGTAAGATTATTGTCGAAACAGTATTAATTTAGAACTTAATATATTATAGGGCTATTATAAATAATTAGCTCGGATTTACCATCCTTAAAGGATACTTTATTAATATCGGTTTCGCAACGGCGTTTAAGATTTGCTTTTAATCTAAGATAGAACTACCCGATTTAAAGGTTCTTAAGTTAAAAGTTAATAAATTAAAACGTAGAAAGTTTAAGATAAACTTTATATTCGTAAAAGAGATAGATAGTAGTAAAAGTATAGAATAATTAATATCGACCCTATAGCTCGTCGCCTTAATATATAACATAATTAACTAAAGTGGTTATAAAAGCTATCCTGATATACATAGAATATAAATAATTGCCGATAAATTAATGTATAATAGGCCCGTTTACGGCGTATACGTATAGAGTCGGAGCTCGTTAAACTAGAGTCGTACTTTATATAGTAGTATAAGTAGCTAAATATAGAGCTAGATAGTTTACCGTGTATATAAATAAGGTCGGGGCTCGTTAAAGTGAAGTTACTAAAGAAAGAAGGGATGCTTATATAAGGCCTGCCTTATAGTAACTAGCTATAGAATTATTAAGAATAGTATAAGCATCCCTTAAGTTTACCGAGCATAAAAATACTTTAGTATCGTTGCTCTCTTTAGGCCTGAGATCGTCCTCCCTTAGCTGAAAAGATAGGTTGCTGCTCGAGAAGGTTATCTTTAAATTATTAAGTAATATAGTTAGAAGACTCAATTAAGCGCTTAATTTATAATTGTTTGCTAGCAGCATTAGTATTAATTAAGAATGTAATATCATGGTATCAGTTATAAACTAAACGTACTAACTGTAAAATTAACCTAAAGAGAGTTATATAGAGTTGAAGCCGTATTTAAGTTGCCTTTAGTAATTCGTCCTCTTTTTCACGGTAAGCTATCCGCTTCCGGCTATTAAGCTCGTTTCCTCCCTATATGATTAAGGCTTTTTGGATTCTCTGATAGATCTTCCTCGCCGTTATAAACCGTCGATTATAGAGCCGAGTACAGCTAAGTAGACGTAATCTTAAATAGAGTTTCTCGTTACTGCTTAGCTACCTTTATTGCTTCCCGGAACTTAATAATATCCTTTCTTTCTTAAGTGTTTTAATATTTATTATAATGCCTTTTAACTTATGATACCCGAACCATATATTTCCCATAAAAGGTACATCTCTCATTACATCGAACGTCTACACTTATATTAACGTAGCCTTTTATACTCGTATTAAGAGAACTAGTTATTACGGGTATTATAGTGCTGTTAAAGACCTTTACGATTAAATGGCCCTTTCTCGTAGTCGGACTTAAGATAGTATAAAGTTTCTTTATTAACTTAATAAACGTCGCTATTATCATTATCTGATTCGTCGTCGCTAATCGATTCATTATCGCCGCCGAAGTCGTTATAGCTTAAGTAAAGTAATAAAACGCGAATCGAGTAGTTTAATTGGGATTAAGAGCTATTTAACACGTTAAAATCATAAATAAGAATAGGAAAATACGAACCCGATAAGTATTAACGTGCTTAGCCGCACGAGTTATTTAAGACTATAAGACCGTTAACTAGGTTTATACTTAATAGGGTTTTATAAAGACTAACTTAACGTTCTTTAACGTGTCTTTTTAACTCTTTATCGGTATTGAAATATTTAAGGCAATTGTAACACTTACTTTAAGGCATTTTGTCTCCTTTAACGATGTAATTCGTAAGGTATGTATAAAGAAAGAATAGATTAAAAGGAGGCTATGAAAATTTACTGGCATTAAAGAAGCTTATCCTCCGCGTATTACGTGTTTTTAACATTTTCGGTATTTTAAGCTTTAACATTACCGCTTTAGTAAAAGATGGCAAAACGCTTACTTAACGGCGTATATATTCTTACCGCTGCTAAAGGTTCGTTATACGTAATCCGTTACACGTATACGTAACTATTAAGCTTATTTTTTAATATTATTCTACTTAATATATATTTATATACCTTATAATAGATATTTCTCGATTTAAACTTCTAATTATCTAGCACTTTAGTATTACCAAACTTATCCTTATGATTATGGATAATATAGTGGAGCGATGTAAGCTATACGGTAGTACCGGGAAATAGGGTCCTTATAAATATAGACTCTATAGAGGCTCTCCTCCTCCTTAAGAGATATTAAAACCTCTTAAAGCACCCCTTTAAGAGACCCTAGGAAAATAAAGCTATAATGAATTAAGGGACGTAAAATAATCCTAATTATCGATTTAATATCGCTAATACGGAATATAAATAAGCAAGGGACTCGGGGAGAAATGGAAATAAGGGATCTTATTATATCAGTATATTTTAAGCATTATGTATTATTTAACTTTTTTCACTAACCATTATATTTTATTGTGATAAGAGAGTTCTCTTTTAAAAAATTCAGCCTTAGCGCGTTAAGCCGGATAGTGAAAGAATACCGATCGGCTTAACTATTTTCGGTCTTACATATACCCTTCCTAATGCTTCCGGTCTATCGTTATTCTTTATCCTCGATTAACCTCCGAGGATTGCTCGCTTTTTAGATTTATAGCACTTACTTATTTATTCTGGTTCCTCTTAGCTGTTAGCGCGTAAGCGGTAATAACTAAGACATCTCTTAAAGCGTGACTTAAGCTAGAGGCCTGAGTCCGTAGTAAAATAATGGAGGCGTATAGGGATTGAAGCTAGCTTAGGAGATAGTTAGGAAACTTATTGCCTTGCGGGAAGTCGAAGAGCTAAAGCGCCGAAATAAATAAATTTATAAAAGGAATAATTGTCTCGCACTCGGGGGTAAAGGGAGGAATACTGTTTTATAATCTAAAGCAGGCAGCCCTATACGGGTATAGATTAATTCTAAAATTTCTCAATATTTATTTACGTGGATGTTACGGTGCTAAAGTTAAGGGCTGACATATAAACATATAGTTCTAAACGTTAAGAGCAGCTAATTTTCGAAATCTTATCCTCTTATCTAGTCATTAAAGAAGGATGCCTAGCTTAAAGGCTAATTTAAAGTTTCTATCCCCTTTAGTAGCGCCCTTTAATTCCGTTTTATCTAATCTACGTAACTTAAAAATTATAAGTTTAACGAGGAATCAGTATCGTTATAATAATGTATTAGTAATTAGTTATTGTTATATTAATAGCGGGATAATAGTAATTAGCAGCATGTAGTTTAGGAGGAAAGCACCTTGCGATAAAGGCAATGCGTAGCTATATAAGGAAGATACTTAAATTAAAGAGAGTTAATCCTGAATAGTAGACTCGCTTATAAATAGTGCGATTCCTCTCAATCTTTAACTCTATTCCTTACTCCCTTGCCCCGTTAACGAAAGATAGATATTTAAAGGGTCCATAGTTTACGGGACACGCGATATAGGACACAGCATATAGGATATAGTATACAAGATACGGACATAACACATAGCACACGGAACACAGTATATAGTATATAGTATATAGTATATAGCACACAGTATATAAGCACATGGAATATAGCATATAGTATATAGTATACGGAATATAGTATATAGTATATAGTATATAGCATATAGATTATAAAGCTGAAATATACTTATAGCAGCTAGTGCCTTTTTTTATGGCTGTATAATCTTCTATACCGATATGTCCCTAATACTTCATTAGCTAAAGGCCCGTTTCGGTCGAATACGCTCCTAAAATATTATAGTGACAGAACTAAATACATTATATCCTAATTGCTCGGATTGAATAGTAAGATAGCCGAGTAGTGTTCAACTCGCAGACTTATGCAACCATGCTGAAAGCGTATAAAGTTCCGGGGTCGAAGCATTTATAGCGTTTAATAGTTTATTCCAAGATCTGTTAGCAAATGCATTCTTACATATAAGATGCTAGTTACCCTTAGCTGCTTACGTTAAGGTCCGGATAAGGGGAAAGCTGAGAGGTTAAAGCACGTCGGTTCGCGGAGATCGCTTTATATTAAAGGCGTATAGTTAAGTTAATGATTTATATCGACTTATGATATATGTCCGTAGCTGCGTTTAGCTAGTTTCGGTTGCTGGATAAGGGAACTAGTTACGTAGATAAGCTCCTAAAGTACTTATAGCACTTTAGTAGTTAATAGCTCCATTAATATATCATTGAGGTAAATATACTAGCCTAGCTTATATAATTAGCTACAGCGAAAACGGGAAAGGAAGGTATATCCTTATAAGGAGATTAACGATCGAGTAAACGCGGGATTATGTTAAAGGATTTAAGAGGTAATGGCCCTTAAGTATGTTTGGTTAGGAAGGCTTATTTACATCTATCGGTCCCGGACCCGAAAACACCGGCCGGTAGGTATAAGAAAGCCTTCTCCATTAAGGGCTCTATTATAACCGCCGCTGCTACCAGAAAGAGTCATTACGATACTAGTTTATCTTTATTTAACCATCTAAACACTCTACCCATTGCTCTTTAAGTAAGATCCAGTTCCCTAAAGTAAGGAGAATAATGTCTTAAGACTTTTATAGAATATAAACTAACATACTACTAGCTTTATAAGCCTGATCTATTTAATACTTATGCCTGAAATCACTTCCAGCTTATAAGTTTATTTATTATACCTAGCTCGACACTTAACGGCTAGTTTCGTAGAGAGACTAGACATGATGCTATCTCTACGACTCTTAATAACGCTAAATGAAAAGAGCCTCCATATCTAAATCTACCTTTACGAGACCCTCCGAGACCTATAACCCCCAATTTAAATATAGGTTCGGTAAGTAATCCCGAACCCGTTGCACCTTAATAGTTAAGGTTAGTTTTCACTACTCTACTGCTTACCTTTATTAATATTAGAACTATAAACATAAGTAAGGGAGCTCCAGAAGCATTAAATAAGCTAATTGCTATTAAAGAGGTTCTTAATCTTAAAGCTACATGATCTCTTATAAAATTCTCAAAGTTATAATTAATAAGTATGGTTAGTAATTACGGCCTCTCGAGATTAAGCATAGCCGATAGTGTAACATAATATTATTTTACAGTCCTACTCGTTTTAATAAGATATTTTCGTTATTACTTAAAGGTGGTGCGTTCTAATATAATAAGAGATTTTCTCCGCAATCTTTATTTACCCTTATTATGTAAACTACTACGTAGTATCTTAAGTGATTATATATATAACTATAAATCTTATTTATATATATATTATGGGCTAATCTCTTTCTCTCTTTTATATTAATTAAGAACTTTATATCTTACTTCTTAAGCTCTCTCTTAACAATAAGACTATTATACAGCTTACTAGTACGTAATAACTTTACCATATATTAAGCTAAGGGCTGGAAGGATAACACGGGGTAGGACTGATATTTAAGTAACTAATTACGTATTCAATTAATTAATCACGGTCTTAGCCTAGCCGCTTCTCATTTATAGCTAGAGGTTTATTATCTCCGTAATAACGTAACTATAAGCTTACTAATACCTAAAGATCTCGGCTAATACTTCGCCTCCCTTTAAAACTTTACTTTACGGAAGGCTACTTATACTATAAGACTACGGAAATCGTTATACATTTAATTATACTGAGATAAACTATAGAGATTTAAATGACTTCTCTTAATTTAACAATTTTAAGGCTGTCTAAGGCTAATAATAAATATCTACTTAATAAGTAAAACCTAAATTTCCCTTAGTGTTTTTACTTTACATCTTAAGATTATAAGTTAATACATTACGGCTTACACTATAAATAATCCCCTTAAAACGATGGAGATTTTATAGAGGTTGTTAACGAACGCTTACTGGCAGAGCTGTGATTAGGACCCTATATCAAAGGGGTAGGTATTAAAGTTATACGAAGGCAAGCGAACTAATACATATAATAAACTCATTAATTAATTCCTTAAAGATTATGTATGTATCTATAGTATATTTTAAAGCATATCTAGCTAATAATTAATTAAAGAAAGCTAAATTAAGCCTTAAAGGACTAGCCGTATCTTAATTAAACGGGGACTATTTTAGCTGAAGGGAGGTAAGGTAAAAGTAAATAACATAGTTATTCCTCTCTTAAAGGACTAGAAATCTTTTAACGCAGCCGAGGAACTAGTGGTTAAACTTTAATTGTTAAATGGTGGCGAGAAGGATATTTCTACGAAGTAGCGAGCATATGTCTTTCCATTTACTTAAGATGATAGAATCATGGTGGAGAGAGGTGATATAAAGTTTATATTAGTGCAGGCTATGGAGAAGAGCGAGGAAGTGGTTAATGAGACTTAAGATATTTATATGAATTAAAGAATACTTAGTTAAAGAACCTTATATGATTTTAAAATCGCTATATGCATAGCTAAGGTTAGCCTTAAAGCCTAGCTGTCTATATATCTCGTTAAAGAACCTTATAATTTTAGGATCGTTATACGCCTTAATGTTTAGGAACTGTGCTGCGTTGCCCGCTTATAACAAGTTTGCCTGTCTGGCTTTATTACTAATGTTTATAAGTGCCCATAAATCGGCGCTGTTCTCGTCGGCGAATATGTGCACCTAGTCGTCTTTCTTAATTAACTGTTATGGATTTATGTTAGCTTAGACGGAACCCGTGCTGCTATCCGGGTTACCCGACTGGCCAAAAGGCATATCGATATTAACTCGGCTATTGTTATCTATAGTTCTTTGCGGCTTAAGATGATCTGCGTAGCTATTTAAGGATCCGCCTGCTGATATGGAACCATGTATATTTAGCCCTAATGACTTGCTACGTAGTTAACCGGTGTCGGCGAAGGATATCGCTGCGGAATTAATATAACTCGCTGCATTTAAAAGCATGGTTATATTGCTATCGTTTTATATGGGCGCGATGCTAGACACGTGTTTAGCCCACTCCGTAAAGCTCGGGACGCCGCCCAGCCCTCTGAAACCACTTATTAACGTTAGCTAAGTTAGTAGCACTTAATACTAAGACTAATGCTTACCGTATTTTAGCGACACGACCTATTTAAACGCGGCTGGCGGTAACGAACCTAAATCTCGTTAGCTTATTACATTTATCCTTCGTTTATATAGAAACCTACTATTCGTCTCGGTCTGCACTAGCATCCTTTACACTGCTTCGCTAATCGCGCCCATTTCAGTGTTTTAAATCTATCCTACCGCGGCCCCATCCCTAGTTGGCATGGAATGATTTAAAAACTCGCTACCATATCGATTCAGACCATTAGCCTTTATATCTTGCTCACTACTCTAGTCTTACGGGTCGGCGTTAATAGGTCGGAATTATATCGTTAAGGCAGATTTAGTTATAAACGGGTTCGCTTCGGAAGATGTAGCGAAAGAAAAACTTAATAAGCCGTCTGTAACTGTTAGTCCGAGGAAACTAATAAATTTATAAATCTCCTTACTATGGACGAGGGTGGCATACGTCTTCACATTAGTTTAACGTAGGTTCTTAAGCGCATATCGTCGACGTTTCCTTAACTAATTTAAAGGTGTTACGTAATTATCTTCGAGCCGATAAGCGACGAGCTCCTTTAATAAGTAAATTTGTTAGAAATGTTAGAAATTCTCCTCTTAATTAAAGAGATTTACTTATAGCGCCTCGTAAATTTATTCATAGCTATAATTTCATTAGCTAAAAATAATTTAGCGTTTAAGTAACCTTACCTCCATCACTTACTAACGTGGAACTTAATAAAGAATAGGATCTATAATGGTAAGGCCGCTTATATCTCGTTTAGGGATTCGTAATAAGGGATCTTTTTTATAAAGATGTCATTTTCTTTAAGCTCCTTTAAGCAGTCCTTATAAAAGTGTATACTCTTGCCCGCTATAATGAAATAAGTTTCTAAGCGAGCTTAGAGAGCAATCTACTTACTAAGAAAAAATAGCTTATAGCTATAATGCTAAAGTCCGCGCCTAAATTAATGCTGCATTTCCTTAAGGAGCTATTGCACCGCTTGCCGGTCTTTTATGAGGGCGTTATCCCTTTCGTCGCACTTCTTATAGCTTGCCTTAAGGAACTCTCGCTAAGCCGCGTTAACCGAGGATCCTAAATAACTATGGTATAATACTACGTAGCATGTTGCAATGAATATAAGGGAAAGGAAATAAGAAGCCTTATAGAAAAGTATCCTTAATACTAAATGGAGACTAATATTCCGCGTAAAGGTCGTTAAAGCATCTTATAAATCCGGCTTAGCGGTATAGTTTATAAAAGAATCGTTATCATTTAGCCGGGCTGTTATTAAGTAGTTAACTACGTGGAAAATGTCATTTATATTAAATAGGCTAACGCTCTCCCTCTCCTCGCGCCACTAGTCTTTTAAATTAGGTAAGCTCTTAAAGAACGAGATTGTTTTTTCCTTTTATACCGGTGGACGTCTTACAGCTGGATCTTAGATCTCGATGTCGAGACTCGGCGTCGGATGCCCTGTCTCGAAGAAGAAGTCGAGCTCGGCGCTAAGCGCTATCCAACACTGGCCCTAGCGTACCTTTACCCCTTCTTCGAGTTAGTGAATGAAGTAATTTAGAGAGAGCCTAAAGAGCTTCGTAATGACCTTTATGAGGTATCTGGCGTAGGTGCAGTTATCGCTGATAAAACCATCGATTTGCACGGCAGCCATTATAAGATGGTAAAGAAGACCCTTAAGAGAGTTCTTCCTAAAAAGATCCTAATGCGCGCTATACTTAATTAAATAGCGCTAGATCTAGCGTTATTTAATTAGCTATAGCGTTCCGACCCGGAGACGCGTATAGCCGCACTTATGCAGCCTTTATTAGGGAATTATATCTTACGCTCGATGTTTAATGCTAGTAAAATGGCGGAATGCCGGCGAATGTTACTTTTTTTCACCCTTAGTTACTTATAGCAAGTTATTACCTTCTTATATAAAGCGCACTTAACTTAGGAGTATATAACTAGGACTGTCAACATATGTAAATGTCCCTTAAAGCTATACATTAATCTAGTTGCCTTCTCCATCCTGTAAATAAAGCTGCCCTTCTCTACACCCGTCTTAATTACCTTATTTACCCGTTTATCATCCTTATGTAGGAAGTATCTGAACTTAAACGGCTATCTGCGGTCGTAGTAGCCGTATTTATTTCCATTATTAGTTTATTAGCCGGCATCGGCTACGTCCTCAGCTATTGTTAGGCAAGCTATCTTTAAAGACGATATAAGTTCGACGTCGAATAAAACCTCCCTTCCGACGCTAGTTTATAAATATGTATCATTATAAAGATTATTATCTAAGTATTCTCCCTTTACCTAGTACCTTTATAAGAGTAAGTTTTAACTCGGTAGGTTAAGGTTACCATTAAAGATGCGACATACGAAAAGCCTTAGTGCTAATAACATTATATTTAAGGTGCTGTTATATTCTATATTAAGGGTGATAATAGTAAGGCGGCGTTAAGTAAACCTGCTAGAGGACTAGTTAGGTCTGCTTATAGTGATCCTGTTATGTAACGGCGTTAGGATGCGGTGAAGATGTAGATAATTTTACGAAATAATGAATCGTCTAGCGTGCATAAGGTGGACGTCCACTCCTTATATCCTAGCTCTTTTTCGACCTACTGGACTATATATAAAGGCGCTCCTTACGCTATATCCTGCTTTATACTACTTTAAATAATGTTTTATAATATGATGCCGTATTATAGTTTAGCTTATTTAGTTGCTTATATAAATAGAGTTACGCGCTTTTATTTAAGGTCTGCGAGGGCGCTATTAATATCCTACATATCTCTTTCTTAAGTAAAGTAAAAACATTGTTACAACCACTTAAATCCTCCACAGCTTAAACTATAAGGATGCAAGCAGTAAATATTAATAGCTAAGTTATTTTAATCTTCGACTAGCTTTTTCTCTTTTTGTTGCTAAAGGAACTCAGTTTATTACAGCTATTAGGTTTATTAGTTTATTAGTTAGAACCTCCTTAGTTTAACTTTAACCTATTTTCACGGAACCTAAGCCCTTTAGTTAATATCGGAAATAGTTATTTCCACTACCTAAATGATATAGCGCGGCTTAAAGAACTACTAATCTTATTTATTATAACAGAGGTATATAACATTAACTTATTTTATACGATGTCTTTATACCAGGGCGTTTATAAAACTATAATTACGGTGTAGCTTAAAAGTAACTATAACTTAACCTAGTACCTTACCGATATTATAATATAAGTCCTTTAGTTTTAGTTTATTTATTCAGTTTTTATCGAATTAATATATTATGGACAGTTAAATAGTTATTTAAGGTTCTTATTATTGCTTAGCTCTTTAGTTTAAAAACTAGTACCTTAAGTATATGAGAGCATACGGCGCTTAACTCTTCTCCGCTTTCTATACTCGACGTCTTATTTATGTTTTAATCTATCTCGGCGACTTCGGAGTTTTATGACTATAGAGAAAGGGTAAGGTTTACTTTAAAGGGAGCGAGCTTAAGGATAGGGGCTGCGGACTAAGTGCGTACTTAGACGATCCTAAATAGATTTATAATGGATTTTAGAATAGGCTGGATTAAAAGAGAGGGTAATGGATGAATATTTAACGAGAAAGCAGTAAAGGGTTTATAAACATTATAAGATTAACCAAATCTTTATCCGAATTAATAACTATATATTTGTCTTATAATCCCTTACTATTATAGGCTATAGTAAAAGATCTAGTTATATGTAACGTCTCCTAGAAATGGTACCTTTTCGCCCGTCCGTTTTAAGCTAGGTTTAATAGTTTTACTTATCATGTCTTTAGGATTATTAAACGCCACTAGCCCTTCTTCCGACCACCTGGGATAAGTTTATATTAAGTAGCATGCTGAGTGGGTTGTAAACCGAGCATAACTTCTACCGTGTAATCCTCGCCTCCTCGCTACATGTGTCTCTGTCTCCGCGTAAACTTTGCTTTTTCTATGCCTCTTAGGACTAAGAAGCTTAACGGTAAACTATTAGATCCACTAGCGTGGAAAGACTAGTAGTTACTCGCCGCTTAGCTAGCGTATTTAAATGTAGAATACTACTTGCTTTCTTTATCACCAGCTTCACTAACTCTATCACTAACTAATATGGTCTTCATTAATATCGATAAGGATGTCGGCCTTTAAATAAGTGAAGAGTAGCAGTTTATAATTTGCCCGAGGAGCTGATAAGGTATAACCATATATATCCTGCATTATAGCAGCTTTAACTATTGAAGGTAGGCAGGATTAAGGATAGGAACAGGATAATGTAGTCGGCAACTCGGGGTAACCTTCAGTCGTAAGGATCTAAGAAAGCTTATAGCTTAAGAGGTGTGGTAGAGGCGTCTTTAGTTATAATGTTATATCTCGTGTTTGTTTGGCGCGCTCTTTTATATTAGTTTCGTTTCTCTTATTAGTGGGCAATCGGACATTTATAAGTTAGTTTCCTCCTTCTTTACCTGTATTGCTTTCTTTACTTTAATTAAGCATGCTTATTCTGCTGCTCTTACTGTGCACACGAGAATTGCGGGGTCTTATATATGGGACTGTGAAAGACGCAGTTGTTATAAGGGTGGGCGTTACGCTCGCTCGCACCAGTCTTAGTAAGCATAGAAAGAAAAAGGATAAATGTTTAACCTCTTTATTCCTCCTTTCCTTCCTTCTTTCCTTTTACTATATAACTCTTTAGTCTTACTTAATAATAGTAGCCTCTTAAGTTCATCCTGTTTTTATCTTTTCCTTTACGCGTACTTGCTTTTAAAACTAGCGACCTATATCGAACATCTCGCGTTTAGACTCGTTAAAGGGACCACTTGAACATCTTGTAATAGCTTCGTTAAACCTTAAGGACTATCGTCCTTAGATTCTATCGGCACTTAAGAATATTATTACTGATATCTTTACGTAGCTAAAGAGGCTAGAAAAGCTAAGCGAGGAAATTAACTAATGATAAGTAAAGCTAGCGAATTTAGTCAACTAGGGAGGGGGCGGAACGTAGCTAGGTAAGGAAGAGAAATCACTTAGTTAAGCCGAAGAGGCTTAAATGACCGATAGCTTACTTATATCATTCTCCGAGCTATAAGTAGCCTAATTAAGGAGTTATAATGGTAATATACCATTAGCGCTATAGCTTTGCATAGAGTTAGTTACCTCGGTAAAGGAAGCACCGCTTAAGCACTAGATTAGCTTAATAAAACTATACCCCTATGATAATAATGAGTAGAGTTTCTTTAAAGAACTAGTTGTGTTTATGTTAAAATGCGAGCTCCTGCTGCGGAAAGCAAAATATGTAGCTATAGTTATACGTCTCGTAATGGAAAACTCCCCGTCGCCACTTACAGCTAAGATTTTTAATCTACAACTTTCCGGGACCTTACGGATATAGGTTGCTAGCATCGGCGGGCAGGCGCCCGAAGAGCAAGGAAGCTGCGCGTATAATCTGAATAGAGAGCTTGCGAGCGTGCAGATTATTTTTAAACGCGCTGCAGCTAATCTTCTCCGTTACGGAAAGTGTAATAAAGAAATCGGCGATTTATAGAGCAAACTCGCGGAGACGAAGCACTTAGCTAAATAGTTAAAACGAATACAGATCGGTCCTATTAAGGAATCATTTACTATAAATAACGATGATTAACGATTGTGTTTATAGTAACCTGGAAGGCGGGCGTCGCTTATACGCCGATGCTTTACGCTCTCTTTATCTTAAGACATTTATCTAGGTATTAGAGCGCGAAATTTTAAGACCGGGCTAGATAGTATAACTTTCTTAAAATTACTCTTTCCTATATATCTTCCTCTCTTTAGCATAAAAAGATTAACATATAATCCCTATTATATATCTTTATAAACTTATTACTTACTTACTTTTTCCGTAGCCCCCTTACGGTGTTTAAGTTGCCTCTTTATTAAGTAGTCCGGTACTTTAACTTTTAAAACTGATATATTATTAAAGATATATAAATCTTACCTATTTATATATTTTCGTCCTTAGGTTCCTCGTTAAGAATATAAATAATGTAATTAAGATCTTCCGCGACTTTTAAAATTATATACTTATCTTTTACGGTAACGAAAGCTACGTCGGTAATAGTAGTTATAATAGGTAAAAGAGGTTTATAATAGAGTGTTTTAATTAAGGGGAGAGAAGGTGGATTCGTTATAGGCAGGTAAACCGCCTTTTTAGTAGTTAAACTTAATTATTTATTAGCAGTCGAAGTTATCTATGCGAGAAGCAGAGAACCCTTAGGGACGACCTCTCTTGTCTGAAGTGTAGACATATAAACTACCCTTTATGTTTAGTTAAATTAATAAACTCGCCGCTAGGGTACGGTAAAGAAGTAGCAATCACAAGGAGAGAGAAGTAGCAATATAAATAATGTCGAGGTTAAACCTATCTTCTGTTAAAACTTTCCGATTTCGCTAAGGCTCCTATCATGTTATAAAACTCCTTTGCTTACGTAATCGAGTAGAGCTTAGATTTAATAAGCTATAGCGTTTTAACTATCTTAAGTGCACCTTCCTTATAACTAATCTAACATGCTATAACCTATATTATATAGCTGCCTAATATGATGGTTTCATATTTTATAAGTCGACTGATATGCACCCGTAGTTAGGGCGAGCGCGATCGATCTATATAAATAAGTCTCTTACTTAATGCTATTACTTACATCGTATAAACTACTTCCGCTTAATGTCATTATTAATAGAAAGGACTCCCTTACTGGACACTCCCCCGCTATCTTTATCGCTGCTATCGATATAGTATATTGTTCCTTATAGCTTCCTTCTTTTACTTTTCTTGCTTTACTATCTCTTAGCTCTTATCTTTAAGGGAATTCTCTTAAAAGATTTTCTCCCCGACGACTTTATTACATTATAACTATGCGTGCTCTTAATGGCTGACTTTATTGTAAATATGTCGTGGCCTTATTTAGGATATATTGTTAAGTAGGTTAGGTTCGTTACTATAGCCCGCTAGTCCAAACAAAGGAAAAGGAGAGTAATTCGAAAATCGGAATCCCTTAACTCATTTTTAAAAGCCTGCTTAAAGTTTCTCCTAATCTTTAGCATAATCGCTCTTACCTCGAAACAGCTAAGCTTACTTTTCATTCTGCTTACCATTATATATCTAGTAATAACAGCTAAGTTCACCTTCGTCTTAACGGCATCGGCTCAGGTGGTATAAGACTAGAAGGCCGAAAGGGATAATGCATTATAAGTCTTTTTCCATTATATATCTAGAATCTAAATTAACTAGGTGAAGGGAAAGCAACCTGCCAGGAATGGGTGAGGTAAGAAACTGGTATATAGCGGCTATGAAAGTAAGAGATAGACTCCGGATCGGCTGGAAGTTAATCTTACTTATTAGGGTCGTCTTACTGCTCTTTTTCAGCTAGAAAGCTGGAAATGTACCTATATGTCTTAAACTTAGCTACTAGATACGCTTTATCGACGAGACATGCGACAAGATAGCGTAAAGTTTTCTTAAGGCCTCTTACATCTTTGACGCTATACGAACGACTAGCAGTCTATTATTTAACTTAGCCGTAGCATGTGTAAGTATTTAACAGATTAGGCCCCTACCTTTAATAGAAATATCTAAAGGATTGGGATTTAAGGAGTTTTATTCGGCTATATGGCGTGTTTTAAAGTAGGAGATAGCCGGGCTGGTTAAGAGTAGCTTAGATCCATTTCTCACTTATCTTAAGCGCTACGCCGCCGCGTAAGAGTCTTTAAGGAAGATGGTTTATTAATAAAGGTGAGGCGATAATATATCATTGTCTTTTAGGTTTTAATTGTGGCCGAAGGGGCGGCGAGAGTTTTTAAACACTATTAAGTAGGATGTTTAGGATGCTGAAGCCTGGAGAAGTGCTTAAACGCTGCTCGAGATATAAAAGTAGGCGATATAAAGTGATATCGTGTAGCTACGGCTAATTATTAAATAGTTATTATTGTCGAGGCCGTAATATTAATACATCCTATTAAGAGCTCTAAGGGATTAACTATTTTATTGATAAAGCTTTTCACACTATATCTGCTAACGTAGAATTTAAAACCCGTTAATATGATAAATGTCGAAAAATCAGAATACATTCTTAATACTACTACTGCTACTAGCGTTACCTCTCCTCCTTTACTACTATACCACGAGACGGACTCTTCGTTACTACTGCTTTTTATAATGTTTACTGATGGGCTAATACTTAAACGTCTTTACTTAATAGCATTGAGTTTGTATCACGATGTTAAGCGAGGTATTGCTTATATTTTTAACGAGCTTATGCTTCTTAGAAAGGTAACCTTAAGCTTTTTAATGTTCGCTTTTTTCGTAGGTGCTAGTATTTACGCTAAAGTCATGGCTTTATTATTCTGCTTAGTTCTTGTCGTATATGATTACCTTTAGATTAAATGAAATAATTAAGATATGCTTCCGAGATTTGAGCCTTAGTGGAAGACTTTGTAAGGTACTGCTCCGTATTGTCTTGTTTTCCCTTTATCCATTATTAAGCAATTATAGAGCCTGAAGAGCTTTTATCACTTTATAGACCTACCTTCGAGGACTTTCGCCGCCTTATTAATGGCTAGCAGCTTAAGAATCGGCGAGCGGTCTGGGAACGTATAGCTCTTTTAGTTAGCTATGTTGTCGCCTCCTCGATAATGCTAGTTAGACACCGTAACTCTATTAGTCGGATTGGTTAGTAGACGTATACTGGTCGGGCAGTCTATTCTTGAGAATAACTACACTGGATGTAGACGTATATAGGGTAAGGGCGATAAGGCACTAAATGAGAATAGAAATATTATTAGTATCTTCGTTAGCTTTAATAATTATAGCTATTTAGCCGACTCTTTTAGATACTTTAAGATCCTAACGGAGTAAAGACGCCGGTATAGGGTGAGTGGTCGATAATAGCGATGGGGATGGCGGGGCAGTGTCCTATAAGGGAGTCCTTTCTATTGGTAGTGACATAAGGCGGAAGCAGTTTGTATGATGTAGGTAATGTACTAAGTGGGAGACTTATTTATATAGCATTATAAACGTTAAAAAGAAGTAAAGTGAATCTTAAATATTAGTTCGACGTTCTAAGTTTTTAACTAGCTCTTTAAATCACAATTAAGGTATAAAACTAATGTAAGAACCGTGATCCGTTTATAGTGCGCTCTCTTTTAAGGAGATATGTGCTCTTCTTATAGCTAGGCTCCGTTAGATATGTAGCCTTCTGCCGATAAGCAGGCAGAACCCCTCGCCCGATATGCGCCTTACTTAAACCTGTTACGCTACCTCTTTTCCCCTCTTAGGCTGACATTCTTTCCCTTAAGCACTTATCTTATAAACTCCTCTTATAAGGCTTAAACTTTACTTATCTCCCTTTTAAACCTCGATGATAGCACCCAAAATGTCGATAATGCGCCTCCTTTTAGCCGACATCTGCTTCCACTAAATCAGAGGCTTAAACCTTAGCTTGCGATTCGAGGATTAGGAACTACTAATCGTTAATAAGTAGGAGGAGGACCTTTAGCGGGGGATCTTTATTAAGACCACGACTAATAATATTATTCTGCCTCTTAACGTAGAAGTTCGTAAGATGCCTTCGTAACTTAGTAACGTGACGGGCTGGTATTATATAGCAGCTAATAAGGAAAGAGTTTAAGTGCCGCTGCCCTTATACGTTATCGTAAATGTAGCGGCCGCTTTATAAACCTTTATCCGTTATATTTATTTCTATGCTTAATGTTAGGTTAAGCATTAAGGACCATATTATAAGGAAATACTTCGTATTCTTAACTTAAGATACGTGTCACGGGGCTGGAAGCCTATATGGTTAGTTCCGGGCTTAGCCCGGTATTCTGCCCTAAGATGGATGCCGTGTGCGCAGCGTACCCAGCACGCTGGGAATGGGATTCCAGAAGCCTTAGCGCTGGGCCATATGGCAGCTTCCCATTGGCTGCACCCGCCTTAGCCTGCACATGTAAATGGTAGCTTCCTATTAGCTGCACCCACTGTATATAGGCTGCGCCGCGTAGGCTTCGCTGCGCGGCTCCCTCTCTCTCTTTCTCCTTCGTAGATTAATCCAAGACCTGGAGTCCTTAACCCTGTGCAATACTTCTTGAGCCCCTTACAATACGTATGTATTTATACTATAATATCGAGTTTAAAATACTAATAACTCGTTAAGTTAACGTCCTTATACGTATAATTTTATATAACTTCGCTCGATATTTATATATATTTTACGTATATAGTGTCTTTAGTTATATAATACTAATAGTTTACAGTATAGAAAACCGGTTCGGCCTTCCTCATTAAAGACATGCTTAATATCGAGTTATTACTTATCGACGCTCGGGCTTTAAGAGGCGAAGCTCCCTTACTATGCTTAATTATAGCGTAACTCGACATTATAAATACTATATACTTCGACGGTTTACGTAAGGTGCTATTCAGGGAAGAAACGGAACTTAAAGCACTCTTATGCTTATTATCTTCTTCCTTCCTTAAAGATATCTATATCGCTTATATTGCCTTAAACATGCTAGATATCGAAAACGTTTACTTAATTTAAGATAAGGTTAAATATAAGTATTAAAACTCGTTTAGGGTATGGGTGCTCTTATTACTTGTTTTACTTGTTACTATATCGGTTATTTAATCTCTTTAATATAATTAAGGTCCCTTAGTCCCTTAAGTTATTTATAACGTTATATATAGGATGAACATAGTTCTCGATATTACGCGGGAGAAAGTCCATAGTTACGGGCTTTCTTATACGTTATTCCTTACGGGGCTTAGTCTGGAAGAGCGAAGCTATTATAATGGGACGAGTAATTAACCTCTCCCATAAGAAGTCTTAGCTTAAGGCTACGACGGGGTGCTGTTAATAAAGCAGCTTATCAAGGGTTCGGTTATAATAGCATTATAAATGAAGTGATATGAAAGAGACGTTAAACTTACTTATAAAGAGGAGATTAAGACTATTACTATAAATAGTTTATTATGTTTTATTATTTTAAGAATAATAAGCTACCTTTAAATTAGTTATTAGCTTATTAAATTTTACGGGTAAGAAGCGGCCTATAGCTATAATGCTCCTTATTTACTGTAGTTAGTTGCTACTTTTACCATCGCCGAAATGTAGCTTAGTTTAATTTACATCCGCTTAAATATTAATAAGAGAGTTTACGATAACGTTTTCCTTTATTACCTCCTTAATGTTAATAATTATAGCTCCCGTAACATGCTTTATCTTAGAAATACTAATATTTTCGTCTCTTAATTAAAATTTAATTCCGTTAGGTAGCGAGACATTAACTTAAGCATCTTCTTAATCTAAATGATACTACGATATTTAGCTCTTTATAAAGGCATAATGAAGTAAGAAGATGGTTCGTACTATATAGCTTCGGTAGTAAACGATTCTTAAACTTTCAGTTACGAAAACGAGCTTTTTATAGTCATTTAAGTCGACCTTATACGTCTTTCTTTATTAAACCTTTATCTTGTTTATGGTTATAATGCGTTTATAAAACTATCAACTTTAAACTTAAATCTTTATTGAAAGGTGTTAGATAATAAGAAGTAAGAATACTATTAGATTAAAGTAATAAAAAGTAGCTCTTTTATATATAGCTTTCGTAAGTTATTAGCTCATTAAGATCTCCTTAATAATCTTCCTTAATAGTATATATATATAAGGTTATTAATAAATAGTATAAAATATCGTATATATATAAGTAAGGGCTAGGCGGATAGTTATAACATCTTACGAAGATTAAGCTTAAAGTGGCACGTAAGGCAGCGGATCATTAAATATTTACCGGGCGGAATAATAACTTATCTTTATAAAATGCCTTAAGAGGAGACTTAGTGTAATGGTGTAAGATAAACGCTTAATAATATAATATGTTAAGCTGTGCTAAGGATAACGCGATGGAATGTATTGGCGATAGCAGCTCCGATTAAGGTTATTATCTATAAGCTATCGCTAGTGCTATATTTTGCCGCTTACGTCATCTTACATTACTATATTGATTTTTCGACTAAGGAGATAGCCGGATGCAGGCAGTGTTTATATAAATAAGGGTGCTGACTTTAATTACTTATAAAGATCAGACTAGTAGCGTAGGTAATAGGCTTAAGCAGGAAGTACCTTTATAACCGAAACTCTTTATTACTTTTTATATTAAGAATACCGTACCCGCCGGAATAATATAGGCTATCTCCATCCTCTTTATACCATATATGCCCCTCCTTTTAGTCTTTCCTTATATCTCGCTATTCCGATAGCTATTCTACACTTAAATAAGTTTTATATCATTTTATTCATCGCTTTATTATATGTTACTAAAGTTCTTTTAGACCTAATAAAGCGTCGCTTACGTATTTAATATCTTTCATTATTTATACTGATTGTATATATTATTAGTTATAAGATATATAAATTTGTTCTAATTCCTTTTAATCCGATACTTACGCCGATATAACGACTATTATTACAGCACTTAAGGATCTTTTAAAGGGCTTTATAAGCTATACTTAAGCTAAGTGTAAGAGATTTTCTATTTATATTCCAACCACTAATTCTAATAAGTAGAGAACTTCTTAAAAAGGCTACGAAATAACGGTGTTAAGATTCTCCTTTCGAAAGTTAGTTAAGCTAATAAGCGAGAATAACTTAAAGCAGCTATTGAGAATGTTAGTAACTTTTATAAGGTTATAGTTTTTATTAATAACGATATTACGTACTTACGTAAGACTCTCTTATAGATGCTTGCTTACCTTAAGAAAGAGATAATTAATATAGTTAAGATATGTTAGTAAATAAACGCTATTAAGATAGGTCGTTTTCTAAGCGTATTATTAACTAGATCCTAACTAACTATATCGAACGATGAAACTTTAAGAACGCGGTAACTTTAGCAATTAACGGGTCGATTTCGTATTTGTTTAGAAGAATAATAGCTATATGAGCTATAATAACATAAGACCATTGGTTCCTTAATAGCTTTATATGTGAAATATAACGCGGCCAGAAGCTTAACGCTAATAACGATAACTATTAAACGCGGCGGATATTGGAATAAGGTTAGTAGATTGAGTTTTAATATAACGAGGAGTGTTAAGTCGAGATGACATTCAATCTCGGTTTTAAATAGCTCTTGCCGAGAAACCTTTAGTAGTAAAGGAGTAACTAAGGGGGTAACTAAACTAGCATATATAAAAAGCCGAACTAGCGGTATATTAAGTATATCTTATAGTGAAACTTTATTAAGTAAATATAATAGGAAGTGGCCTTAAGGAGTTTACTCTTTATATATCTTTAGCTTTCTAAACTTTAAGTTACTTACCGATATTATGCTTTAGTGGCTTTAGCTAAGGATTACTGTTACGTTTAAGTAACGGGAGAGATAGTTAACGTTATTCTTTCTTTAATAGCTATTTATAAATATAGTTAAGAGGATTAAACGCTATTAGCGAGACTAGAGAGATATTTTATTCCTGCTAATTGCGATTTTATAGGGTTAGTTTTATAGATTTATTAAACTATAGGCCCTTTTAAGTTTAAATTAAGTAAGTAGTCTCCTTTATTTAAGTTAATAATGGTAATTATTAACGTTAGTAAACTAGCTAATAAGTGAAAACATCGTGATAACGATTAAGCTACGTTAAAAAAGCATTGCCTCTTAAATAAGAGCATCGTTAATATATAGGGTCGTTATACGTTACTAACATCTATACTTAATTACCGGCAAATTAATTTAAATGATTTAATATAATAGTAGTTAGCGTAGTTAATATTATCGGCTTATTAATATAGCCTAGTTTTACTTAGAACTACTTTATTTCTTTAGCTGCTTTATCTTAAATACTTTTTCATCTTCTTTAGCTATGCCTTAGTACATAAGCTAGCTATAATTTGCTGCGACTTACTTCTTTTCCATCGTATCTGTAAATATTTAAAGTAACGAGATTATTTTCATTATTTTAAAAAAGAAGTTTATTATCTCCTTAAGAGCCTTATCATATAGCTTTATCTCCTATAATAAGTTTAACCTCTTATTATTAAGACCTTCGAGTTGCTTTCGATTTTTTATTTCTTATATATGCTTAAACTTCTTAAGAAGCTTATTGATTATTATAACGACTTACTTGTTTATTTAATCTTACTTTATTATATATATTACCATCCATATATATATATATAAATACTTTACTTTTAAGTCTTCTCTTACTAGAAACACTCTATCTGCTATAAAGGTATATTAACGGGGGTGGTTTTCTGATCCTTTACTTCTTTTAGCCCTTATTTTCGGCTCCTTACTAAATGACTTATACTTTTAGAATTAAGATTAACGATGTAAAGTGCCCTGTATCGGAGTTAATAGTAAATCCGGAGGAAAGAGTCCGAGGCTCGTTAATTAGCTTATTAGTTATTAAAGGTGGAATAACCTAAGGCGAACTACATTAAGAGTTAAAAATACGTAACTTATCATTTATGCTATATAATTAGCTTTCGTGTAGTAATATAGTATTAGATGTTATAAATGTGTCAGTTAGCTTAACTTATAATTTATCATTATTATAAGAGGAACTCGCTAATTAGTAGAATTAGTATTTTACCTTATGAAATCTAACTAATCTCATTCATGATTAGTGTACATATATACTTAAGGTCCATTAAGGCGTGTGTAGAGGATCTGGACTAATAGAACCAAAAGAATATAGTGCCGTTAAGGATAAAGGGAAAGTATCTGGCTATAAAGTAGTAATAAATAAGGATAGAATGCTTTCGAGCTTCGAGTCTTAAGGCTCTTTTCTCGCTTATGTATGCTGCCCTTTATAGTTTCTTTCGAAGTAACTTACTACGTTTAAATAACCATGTTCATTCGTTAGTTACTCGGTTAAGACACTTTAGTATATTATATCTTAATCGTTTTAAACCTTTTCATCTTAGCCTTATCATCTTTATATACTTATTTCTGCGTTCTTTTACGCTACCTCTTGCGAATTGATTACGAGTAATGCTCAGAACTAACTACGCCGCCGCACTGGGTGCCACGCGGTAGTAACGTCCTTTCTCTTATGCTTTACCCTAAGTGGTTTCTCCATGGCCTCTAGTAAGTAAAAGTCGGTGAACCCTCCTTAAGATTGTTTAATGATAAAGATTTAGGCTGCGTAGCTCGTTATCTTATTTTACCGAAACGGGGGTTTACTTAGCGATATTAAGGGAGCAAATATGGGGATTCTTCCGGAATTCTTACAACCTTGTCCCAACTCCTAGTCTTTTTACCGCCTTAACTACTTTTTTTAGTTTACGCTATGAAGATTTCAAGGTGTTCGAGCGCGGCTATATCTCGAGATTCGAAAGGTAAGTTAGCTTCGTTATAAAGCATCCTAAACCATCTCGATGAATTATAGAACACTAGCGGAAAGATTTCGCTGTATATTTACGAGGAGATAATTTGAAACTAGTGATAAAAAGGTTCTCGGTTAATTTTATACGCGAAATCTTACTAGACGATAGGATAGTATTTAGAGAATAGACTTATATTCTAAACCTATATAAGTTTATAACTACTTAGATCTTTTAAGCCGAAGTTAAAGCCTTATATAACGAACGTATCTTCACTATCTGCCCTTCGTTCTATGAAGACTTTTAAGCCTTTTATAACGCTTTCCTAACGGTTATTATAAAGATGCTTAAATAGTTATTCCCTTATTAATATAAAGCTCGAGAAAAGATAAGGGAGAACTTTTAAAAATAGCGAGCTTAATGTAATAAGAACTTTAACTTTAATGATAAGGATCTTTATAACGTTAAGTACGAACCTATTTAAGGCACGTAATATATCCGTAAGATGGTTAAGTGGCAGGAGGATCTCGGGTTCTTGGACGCAGGTATTTTAAGTGTAATGCTTAGTTATCTTTTCGTGTGGGTTTTTATCGCTTACTTTTAAATGATTGCCGCTTATAAGTTTTAAGACTACGGCGAACACTATCCCGGCAGCTTTATAGATAATGCTATATATCCTTTACGATGAGGCTTTAACTTTACGTATCCAATTTAAAATATCTATGATTTTAACGCCGACTTTTTACGTCGATGTAACTAAGCTAGCAGCCGCCCCCCTCCTTAATTTAATCTATTACGAGATGCTTTAGCTACGCGTCGCTAGCTCCGTAGGTCGTATATCGTTTAACCTAGAGTTTTCCCTCCTTAGGGGCTGGAAGGTCGATCCAAGTATCCCGATTATATCTATTAACTAGCTTAGCGGCCTAGATGATTCTTTCTAGAACATAGGGAACGTGTTGCGAAATAGATACCTAGAGTACCCTGTCGAGATGTTTTAGCTGGAGCGCTTCCTTAAGTACCCCGGTGGCTCTATAAGTGGCCCTATTTATAAGCCCGAATGGGCCGGATCAATAACGGAGGCTAGGAATGCGCTTAAGATAGCGAACGACGATCGGCAAGCTAAACTCATTACTACGGGTCTTTAAGGGCACTGGTTCTCGTTCAGAGGAGGCGCCTCGAGATGTCCCGGTGATGCCTTTGTTAAACTGACGATCTTGTTTTTAGTGGTGCTAGGGTTAGGATGCTTAGATATTAAGCGCGTAGATCTTAACGAGGTAATGAAGACTGGGTTAAAGCATAGGACTTTACCTTTTAAGTCGCACTTTTTTAATAGATAGGTACCGATCTAGGTTTATAGACGTTAATTTGGTTATGGTAATAAGATACTTAGATACTTAAGTAATAAATGTTATATAAGTAAATATCTTTAACTTTTAGAATTAATAAAGTATAAAATATGCCTTTAATTTACTATAACTAACGTTTAATTTTCTCACTTAGTAAGGAGTTATATAATTAGCGGAAATATATTCTTAAACCTAGTTATGGTTACTATAACACGACCTATAAATTAAATCTAAGAAAAAGGAAGACGCTATAAGAAAAAAGGAGGCGGTTTAAAAACCTATTTATTTTATATAATTCCAATAGTCTCATCTTTTAACTATATAATAGAGATAACCGACTTAAAAAGCTAACTTAACTAAGGTACTAAAGTACTTATAATAAGATGCTTACGGAGAAATTTAATTGCGTGTAGGTCCTCTTAGCTTAAGGCAAGATTATATAAAATAAAAAAGAAAATAAAAACATTCTTCCTTAGTAATTATTATATTATATAGGTTTTAAGGCGTACGATCGCTAATTTAAATATTTCTTTCGACTAAGTTACTTATTTTAGTTATTACGAAGACTTATAGCACCGGTTTTAACTACCTTCGAAAATAATACTGAGACCGTATATTCTAGTATAGCTTACTTAATTTAAGAAATTTTCCTCCGATCCTTTCGTTAGATCCCGAACGTTAACTCCAGCCTTTAGAAATAAAGGTCGGGAAGATTATAAAAAGATCGTTATCCTTATTAAGCTACTCTTAATAGGTGCTGCTTTTATAAATACTGTAAAATATATTAAATTTATCCTTATTAATTATCTTCGTGTGAATTTACATTAGAAGTTCTTAATTTAACGTCTTTTATTCTTTATTTTCATTATTTAGCTTATTTTAAAAGCTTTTCAAAATAGCTCTTAAGGAATTCTTAGCTTAAGAGCTTAATTCGCTCTTAAAGCTTTAAATGCTTAAATAGAAGCTTATAAAGCGCTAACTTCTTATTATAATTACGCTTTTTATTATATCCTTAATAGTTTCTCTTAATGCCTGCATTATCACTACATCCTTAAAGGTTAGTATGCTTATTTTTCTTGCTTTCTTTAACCCTATGTTTTAAAGTAGCCTTCTTACACGTGTAAAGATTATTGCCTCCAACCTCGGAAGCGATATTACTCGGGGTATTTAAGTCGGTACTGCTTATTTATTAAGTAGTGCCGTTACTATATGATTTCTCATAGAAATTAGTAACATTTTAAGTAGACTAGTTACCTTTTTCGCGTCGGTAATCTCATTCACTTTTAAGACTCTTCTTTACTACTTAGCTTACGGCGTTACCCTTTTACTCATAGGATGGTCATTTTAAAGCATTAGCGGGGGAGGAATAATCGTCCTTAGTTTAGTAATATTTATTAATATAGTACCGCTTCGCTACCGGCTAAAGTGGTATAACATTATGTAAGTTATGCTCTTCTCCGGCTAATTTAACTAACGTTAACTATCTTTAAAGACTCGGGGCTTAGGCATTAGTTAACTATATTAGCTCCTTTATGGGCGGTGCTATCATATAGAACACCTTATAGCGTTAGGTTTTTTACATTATGTTTTTATTCTACGCCTTCGGTCTCTTGCTTATCCTTTAGCTCCTAACCCTGAAGCCGGATAATATAACTACTAGGGAGAAACTTAAGAGGGTTAACTGGGCTAGTAGCGTCTCCTTTATCTCGTCGGCTACGGTGTTCGTCGTAGCCGTCTCATAGGGTGGCATGTAATTCGACTGGCATAGTGTCGGAACCTTAGTGCCTTTCTGTTTGGGCTTCGTCGGGCTCGCTTGGACCTGTATTTACGAGGCATAGATCGTTAAAGAGCCCTTTCTTCGCCGCAACCTCTTTTAGAGTGTTAATTCCACCACGACTTATGTTTATGATACTATTTAAGGCTTAGTCATAAGTTAGACCACTTCGCGTCGCTGCTGTTTCTTAACGTGGCTAGATCTACGGGCAGCTCTATTACGTTCCCTTTTACTTCCTCTCCGTAAAGGGCTACTCCCCGCTTTAAACTAGCGTTACTTTACTGCCGGTGATGTTTATGATGGTGCTTAGTTTAATCGTTATCGGCAGCTTAGTTATCTACGTTAATGACTACCACTAGCCGATATGGCTCAGTTAGGTCCTTACCACTATCGGCTCTAGTCTTATGCTAGCTTTCGACGTTAATACTCCTGTCGCAGTGTAGGTCCCCATCCTCGCTATCCTCGGCTTTAGCTATAGCGCTGTTCTTAATGCGTAGAACTTCACTAGTTAAGCTATGTGTAAGCCTAGCGAAGAGCCCCCGGCTGCTGCTATGTATGCCTTCTTAAGGCAGTTTAGTATGGCACTAGGGGTCGATATTAGCGGCTCCGCCTTTTAGAACGTTATGAGCCTTAAGCTTAAATGGAGCAGTCTGCCGACGGAGATCGCGAGGCAGAGCGCGGCGCTCGTCGCAGAGCTGCTTAAGCTATTAGACGGCAGCGCTCGTAAAATTAGATCCTGGATACTTATATCTTCAGTTTTAAGGGAGTGAACTTCGTGTATTTTACTATCCGTGCAGTAAACCGATATTACCCGGAAATTATCAACACTCCGAGCCTTTTACCAACGTAGCTAAATACTTATATAATGGATACCTCGTTATTTACTCCCTTAGATTTATATTGCTGCATTAAAAGTCTTTTTCTATATGAGCACGAGCTACTTATGCGAATAGTTTAGGATATTATTAAGGTATTAATTACTAGGATTAATTAGATAAAGTCTCTTATATATTAGTTCGACGGCCCTAGCTTCGGGCCTAATTCCTACGACGATGCTTTAATAAAATCTAATTACGAGACTAATTCCGAAAATTCAGGGTTTTTAATAAAGAAGAATAACCTTTAAATAGCTAGGCAGTAAACTCTTATTAAAAGTATCTCTCTTAAAATACTAGCAAATAAACGAGGGGTTTTTTTAAGCTATGTTACTAAGGGAACTAATATCCTTTAAGAGTTACATACTATATATATATTAGCCCGAGTTAATTTTATAATCCTAACTTAAAAGTTTAGTTATTTAAATTTAACTTATTAGCATCGAGTTAAGCACTAGTAAGGTTATTAAATTAATTACTATTAAGCTATTCCTTAACTATAGCGGTTAAGGAGTTATTTTCGTGCTGATCTTAACTATATATACTTTAAGCGAGCTGGATAACTAACCTCTATCCCAGTTTTAATTAACCGGCTCTTTATAGCGTAAATGTTATAAATCTAGTAGCTAAGATTCGAAGCTAATTCGCAGGCGTTAAGGTTACCGCACCTTAAGAGCCACGAACTAAGACCAGTTAAGTTTCGTGTAAGGGTTTTACGTTAAGATCTAGCTTAGCGGCTTAAAGGAGGATAGAAGATTAATTATGGAGATGGTTAAGTTAAGTTTAAATATAAAACGTAGAGCGAGGAAGTAAAAGGAAGGACGTAAACGAGCTTCCTTACGATCGAGAAATTAATAAAGCTAGTTATATAATGTATATTATATAATTAGTTAGCGTAACTTGATCGCGTAACACTTTAGACCTTTTTTCCGGGCATTCTCTTAGAATTAGGATACGAGATTAAATTTAGTTACGTGTTCGAGCTTAACTCTATTACTATCTTCGCTTATTAGTCTCGAGAGACGGATGCCCCGTAAGCTAACCTAACTTAATTCATTGCCTTAATCATTTACTATAGTAATTATCCCTTTAACTTAACGAGGTTTAACATATAAATAACATACTATTACCATTCTTTAGAACCTCTTGCAGCGTTGCCACCTAGTTACGATAACATTTATCTCCTTAAGGGGGCTTGAATTAAAGCATAGCGCCTTAAGTAGGATTTATCTCCGTTAATGCTTAACCACCTTTAAGGGGAGGGGGTGATTGCACGCTTTCGATTTAATACTTAAGAACTAAAAGACATTTAGTCTCTTAGCGAGAAATGGCGTACGTAAGACCCGTTAAGATAGACCACCCTAAGATGTATTTTATTTTCCTTACAACCATTTATAAGCTAAATAACTATATTTAACTCGGTTAGGTTATTACTAACCCCCGAAAGCTTTTTAAATAACTCGTTAAACCTCTCCCTCTCGAAGGCGCCCTTAAGCCCCGCACCTCGCTAGCCCTCGAATAGAGCGCTACTAACGTTAAGATGGGCGAATCATCGGTCGGCGTCTTTGCTTACGTCGTTAATATAATAACGGCCAAGGCATCAGGCAGCTAGTCTTAGAACGAGACCTAGACCTAAGAGGCGGCCCTCTTAAAGACGCGATTCTTTTAAATTAACGAGGACCCGACTTATGTTAAGTGGACCGCTAAGGTTATGGCGGTGGAGGGGTGGCTTAAGAAGCATCGCCGCCTCAGAAAAACCGTATATATAATTATGAGGCTAAAGATAACTAAGAATCTAGGGAAAGTTACGTATAATAGATCGGACGCCTCGAATCTTACCGTTAACCTTAAGGTGACTTTTAACCTAGAAGAGGCCGTCGAGGCCGGCGGTGAGGCTAGTTACAATAAATTAAGCGTTATAACCTACGAAGAGAAGCTTAAGGTGGCTTACGTGTTTACGTACCGTTTACGTAAGCTTAAGGTGGTATGGCGTAATAAATTCAGGCTAGGCAACTATAAGATGGGCGGTAACTTATATGGTGCCGCGCGTAAGAGAGTCGATGCCGAGGTGGGTAGAGAGGATAAAGATAATGATTCCGCGTTTAAGATAGAGAGTGTCTCGTTTAAGCAGCATGATTTCGGGGGCTCTTTACTTACGAAGGATAAGAAACTTTAAGCGATCGACGAGGACGATAATAGCTTGTATTTAGCTATTTAAGTCTTAGCTAAGAATCTTAGTGGATGATATATGCGTAAAAGGGTACGAATGTAGCATTTAATTTTCTATAGCATATAAGGACGAATATAATAGGAAATAACGCTTGCGGGCAAATAATTACGCGAATTTAACTTAAAGCTTAGTTTAAAATAGCTAATAGCTAATACCTCCATTTATAATTAACTTACCTAAAGGTTATATTTTAGCGTGGTAAAGAGCGTTAAAAAGCTTCTTTAAAAAGAACTAAATTAGAGTTTACTGATTGATATTTTAAGCAGACTTATTACCTAGTCCCGGGTGCTTATATAGATAAAAGTAAAAGTAATCGTCTTTACCCCTTGCTAGCTTAAGAAAATTGTATGGTGCTTAAGGCGACGTCCGACTTATTTTCGTAAAGATGGTACGCACTGCTTTAAGCATTTTAAACCTACCTTAGCTTTCATCTTTAAGGCTAACCCGCGATTCTAGTGACTCGTTCGCATTATAGAACTGATAGATAATAGCTACTAGGGCCGTAACGATGGGCGTGGCGAACGACGTTTTAGATATAATGGTGCGTATATCGTATTTATTTTTTAAGTACTTATATCCCTCCTTAGAATTATAGTAAAAAAAGTTAAGCTTATCGGCCTTAGCTTCCTTCTGTAAGCTTAATAGCTAGGTTAATATAATCTTATAACCTAAGATAAAGTAGCTGTAACGTTAATCATAGTTAATGGTTAGGGGACTAAATTCCGCTGTGTATTTAAATGCATTAGCTATAAAGATCTTAAAAACACTTTCCTTGCTCGCAGGATATAGAATGCTTCTGCGATTGTTAGAGTTGCTGGCGGTAGCTAAGAGAATGATATTTTGTTAGAGAGCTTTATCGATAGTATCGCGAATCTTACGCGATATGTCCTTGTTGCTAAATAATATAAAAATTATCTCGGTCTGCTACGCGTCAATGACATGTTTAATGGCTTGCACACCCGGGGAAGCGTTTAGGATTAATACTCGTTTATCTTAAGGCAGGTGAAAACCTTACATATTTAATTTTCTCGCTAACTTAAGCGTTATTTTATATTAACTCTTATATCATACTAATTCTTATAATCGATAATTCAATATCCAGCGCTAGTTAAAGTAAAAGACTGGTAATAAACGTGCTGTAGCTATCTTCATCGATAAGGTTATATTTACCGCGATCTGAATTTAACTCGACGAAATTATAAAAGAGAGGATGTTTAGCATTCTCATCGTTACTCGTTTATCTTTTCAACCAGATGTAAGGGTGCGAGCTATTAATGCCGGTATCAATAACCATAACCCGGACTCGCCGCTAGTTTTTTAGATTTACCGCGTTTAAGAGGATTTACTGTCGGAAGGTTTTAAAGCTATTAAGCTACTTTCTCTAGTTAGATACTATTTTATATTTAACAGCATCGTTAGCTAATAACCGGGTCTTTTTTTCTCCAGTGAGGGAGGGAAGGGCAGCGTAGACCTCTCATTTTTAACAGGTTTCGCATCGAAGAGCATTACGGTAAGGCTAATTATCTCCTTATAGCGTCGTCTTAAAGTAATTATATTAACTGCTGAGTCAAACTTATTAATATTTATTAGTCCGCCGGGCTATAATAATACTGCTATACGTTTATCTAATTCCCTTGCTAGTAACTCGTTTACCTATTTTACACCTTTTTTCTTATAAAGATAAGGTTAGTAAGTTATTACTATAATGGTGGCAGCTTAAAGCATTTAATGGCTTTACTTACCAGCCTATATTATTGCCTTAGTTCTTTCCTTTATTAAAGAGTTCTGGATCTTTAACACCTATCTCACTTCACTTTAAAGTTTAGTTGGCTTTAGCGTAGCCCGTTAGTTGTAACGGAAGCACTACGTTATAGTAAAAACTGATATGTAAGTCGCCCTATTGGCGCTATATAAAGCGACTACTTTTAGTAACCTAGCGGTTCGAGGAAGGTATAGATAATGTAAGGTCGCATTTCTCTGCCGCTTCTTTATTTAAGTCGTTAAGATTTAGCAATTCTTAAAAATTCCTCGTTAGCTCTTCCTTAAGTGGTTAAACAACGCTTCGGAATAGCTTAAACCATAAGTTTTAAACATCGTTATTGGTTTTAGTAAAGGTAGCTGGACTTAAACATACCTTAATTACCTTTCTATAAGCTAAAGATATAATTTGCAGCTTATTCTTCTTATAAACTTCTTAAGCGCTCTAGTAAAGGTTATTATCGGTTATAATATCTCGGCTATCCTTAAAAAAGGACTCGAGCTTATATCTTAGATTAATTTTTAAGGGAATAGCGTTAAGCTCGAGAATCTCCGGGTATTTATAGAATTTAAGCTTATCGTCGGTTACCTCCTTACAGCCTTAAGATATTAATGGACCTAAGAATAGTCGTAAAGGGATATAAGTCCCGTTTATAAAAAAAGAAGATATTTTCTCACCTCTACCACCCCTTTACCCGAGACCCGTAATATAGGTAAAGAAGGCTATAAGTAAGAATAATGGCGAGAGCTTATTTAAACGTAAGTGATTATGGTTTATCTTTAAATAAAAGTAAGTGCTTTAAGTTAATTTGTTCCTATAAAGATTCCTGCTTAAATACGCGTATCTTAAAAGGGAGGCTGGACGGATGTAAAACATTATGATCGAAGATAATATTTAATTATAGAAAGTCTGGTTTAGTATATACCTTTAAGTAACTATAAACGTATAAAGTGCTTCCCGAACTATTTAGATGCCGGTGTCTTATCTCGCTTGTTGGATCCTCGGCCTTAGTAGAGTTAAACTTTTGCTTATATAGTTACGTTAAATGAATAAGCGGCTTATTAAGGATACTTATAAGCTTACTTACACTTTAATTAGTTATAAATAAGTAACTTATGTTATAATTATTTATCTCGGGCAATTAAAACGTATAAGGACTTAGGTTTAAGCTTCGATTTCCCCTTTTTATACGTCCCGATTCTTAGCTTAAGCTCGCGTTCGGACTTAGTATGGCAGCTATAAAGAACCGTATTAAGTACCCGATTAATAAAACTATAGACCTCCTTATCCGACTCTTATAATATCGCGAGCATATTAGGTTTTTTAGTCTTATTTACGTTATCGCTGTATAGTTGCAGTTAGTTAGTAAGGCTCTTTAAGTTATGTTATAGCTTATCTTAAGCCTTTTAATCATTTAAAGTCGAGGAATTAATTAAATAGTGGGCTTTTTAATCGTCCGATGTTAAGGTGATCTCTCGAACTATATAAAGTTAAGGGTGCTTAAACACCTGCATGCTTATTAGCGGCACTGGTTAGCTACTTAAATCTCACGTTACTTACTTTTAGCTTAAAGAGCTTAATTACTTAGTCGTTAAAAACCTCTTTAAGGCAGTCGCTTAATTAGTTTATTTAAGGTTCGAATAACTCTATTTTACTATCCTCCTCGATCTTCTCGAGGTGAACTGTAAGGGTACGAGCCGAAGTTTAGATATTTACTAAGTAACTATATCTCTTATCCCTCTTCTTAAACTCGTCGGATAGCTTTTTGCTTAAATTACTTACTACCGGGAGGATGGATAATACTAGTTTCAAGCTGTCGCCCTCCTTTACGCCGCCTCCGTTCGCGGTGCTATACGAGTTTCTTATTAGGTTAATATAAAGTTAAATAGTAGAAGCCGGCGACAACGGTCCCGAGACTAATTAGCTTAAACTAATGCTTCTCCGTTAAGTGGAATCCAGTAGTTAGAGTGTTATGTTCGGAGCTGATTAAGATACGAGACGCAGCTTTTGTAAAGTGGGTATTATGAGAATTCGTGGGGAAGCTGAATATAAGAATTTAGCGGTAACCGCGGACCCGCTTAGCTTAGTTCACTATATATTTTTCTATTGCGCACTGTAGATTAGATCGGAATTTAGTTCCTCCGAGTAGATTTATATGCGAGTAGCTATTTCCTTTACGTTATCGGACGTGCTATTATTTCGGTAATTAGCTACTCGTATATATAGCGTGATGATTTAGTCTTTTTAAAGTTCTTACGGAGTGTTTAGCGATTAGGAGCTACCGTTTACCCCGCTTATTTTATATAGTGCGGTCCTGCTACCACTTATGCCCGAGATCCTTATTAGGTAGTAATCTAAACGCCACCTAACTAATTCCGCTTAAGGAATAAGATATATACCTATAAGCTAAATCTCTTTATTATTAGCTTAAGCTAAGTATTCTCCTCATCCTCTGCACCTTTAATATTCTATCCGACTTATAAGATTTTAAGCACCTCTGTACGTATTAATATCTTTAAGCTTCGGGTCGTTATGGCGACTGATTTGTTAGAAACTATTAGCGAGTGTTTAAAGAAGTGCCTTAACCTCTTCTCGAAAAGCGCCGACGTAGTGTAGGACCTATAGCATTATGATACTAGCCGTGTTTAGAATAGTTTTTAAGATGAGTTT
Source organism: Diplogelasinospora grovesii (assembly GCA_033297225.1). Lineage (NCBI taxonomy): Eukaryota > Fungi > Ascomycota > Sordariomycetes > Sordariales > Diplogelasinosporaceae > Diplogelasinospora > Diplogelasinospora grovesii. Next base: position 228,587 of record MU853789.1, on the reverse strand, counting down.
GCTCGGTTTAAGCTATAGGCCTTTAACATCGGCGTATTTATAAACGTTTATACGTCGTTAGATTTCTGAATTAAAGAACTATTAGATATTAAAGAACTATTTCTAAGATAGCTCGATATAATTAAATGTAGGCTCAATTAGCGTATGTTTCAATATAGGTTTAATTACGGCTAGTTTTAGAATTAATGAGACTTATAAGTTTACGAAGATGTCGTTAAAAGACAACGAGAAAAAAAGGCTGTTAGCTGAGACCTTATCGACCCTGCCGACTTTATCCGAGCTTCGACTACCGAAAAGCTAGACTTTAAGAACTAAGATTCGATTAAAATACTTTAGTTAGTTTATAAGAGCATTAACTGATTGCATAAACTCTTTAACTTAGTTAGAAAAGCTAGTTTCGTTAATTAGAATAAATGGGCCGAAGACTTTTAGTTGTAGGATTCCGAGGGAAAGAAGTTAAAAAAATTAACCGATAAAATAATAGCTAAACTGATGGAGCTTTATAAGCATGTTATAAAATGTAATACTAAAGATCTCGCGGATTACTTAATTAATAAGCTAATTAAGATGATGATCGCATGCTATAAATGAATCTTATATAAGAGATTCTGGTAAATTAGCTAAGCTATATTATAAGTTTAATATATAGCTTAAAGAGTGGAGACACTTAAGGAAAACCGGTAACTACACTTACCCGAGCTTATATCTCTTATATAAGAGCAAAAACTATTAAAGGCAGGCTTGGGGCTAATGCTCGAATAAAGTGTAATACAGCTGTAGGATAAGGCAACTATAGTAAAGGTAAGGACTTACCGTAAGGGCACTGCGAAGTCTCAATTGTTTAAAGCTAGTTCTACTCCTTTAAAACAATAGGATTAGATGCTTATCCCCCTTCCTATAAAGGTAGCTAAGGATAGGAAGGATTTTATATGCCCTTACTACTGTTTAATTCTTTAAAGCCGCGAAGCGTCGAATCTTAGGACTTAAGCGTAAGGATTTTCACATTACTCCCTAAACTCGTTATTCACTTTGCTATGATATTTCTTTAACTCCAGGGTAGGAATCACGTTAAAAAAGATCTCGACGTATACATTTACGTATTCGAGGAGTGTGATAACCTATCTAAAACTTATTTATCAAGTAAAGAGTAGCTGTCCTATATAAGCACTCGACATCGGATAAGATAGTACTGCTTCGCGACATACTACGAGCCATTATTATATAATAGACCTAAAGAGTTCGAAGAACATATAAAGACCGACTACGCTGGTAGCTTCCCAGATAACTAGCTTCCATTCATTATTAAAATCAGTTCGCAGCTAATCACCTTAATACTCGAGCACTGCTTATTTTGTTCTAAATCAGCCGAGAATCTCGAAGAGCACGTGGGTTAACACTTACGAGAGTTTACTTTACACTCGTTACCGTAGCCGGACTATGTAGAAGAGGGGTCTTAGGACGGAAGCTAATAGCAGAGCGATAGCATGAGCTTTAAGACAGGTACTTAGGAGACCGTAAAGAAAGCTCGAGACTCGTTGCCGCCTCTTATTTTCGATAAGGATTTAGAAGATGGATATGAAGTTAAGGCGGGGGAGCGGCTTCGCTTATATAGATATTTTTAAGAGATTACGTATTAACATAAGCTATTTAAGCTGCTGGAGCAGCTATCCGATAAAGCTATAGTAATTTTAGCCCGGTACTAGTATTTAAATATAAACATCACGTCCATCATCGATAAAAGCCAGCTAAGAATGCTAAGTCCTACGTACATTATAAATAATATAGACTGTTATTACCTCGCTAACTTAAGATTTATTAATCTACGACACGATAAGATACGTATTAAGCATGTTAAAGATAGCTTATTAACAGACTTATACCGCTAGGTTCTCGACTATACCGACTTCTTACGATAGCGTTACGATAAATAAACTCGACTGCTTTAGATTAAAGGTGATCTTAGTAAGGGTAAGACGATACTGCTTTACGAAATTATCGACGAGCTAAAGAAATTTATTAATAACACCGACCTTCTCGCCTTCTTTTTCTACTAGGCTATAGATTCGCGTATTAATAGTATTATAGCTATGTTACGCGGCCTTATTTACCTCCTTATCGAGTAGCAACCATCTCTCCTTATATATATTCAAAAGAAGTACGACTATACGGGAAATTAGCTCTTTAAGGGCGTAAATGCTTAAGTGGCCTTATCGGAGATCCTTACTAATATCTTTAAGGATCCGCGTTTATAAAGCACTTACTTAATTATTAACGCTTTCGACGAGTATACTATAGACTTAAGCTTACTTCTTAACCTTATTGTTTAAAGGTTATCCATATGTTTACGCGTTAAGTGGATTATTTCGAGTCGTAACTAGCCGAGCATTAAGAAGGATCTCAATACTGTGATATAAAATATAAAGCTAAGTCTTAAGCTGAACAAAAAGTCCGTTTCTATAGCTATTACTATATACGTTTAGTATAAGGCAGATTAATTAATGAAGTGAAATCGATATGATAATGCTACGCGGGATGCTGTTTAGCACTACTTATAGTTAAACGTAAATGGCGCCTTCCTTTAAGTAGCCTTAGTCTGTTAGGTACTCGTTAATATCCCGGGGTGGAACGCTTAAAAGAAGTTAACAAAGTTTCTGCTTGGACTTAATGCACTTTATAAGTGGATAATAAACTAAGTTTGTAATTTTAACGATACTAAGCTCTATAAAAGTGTCCTAACCGTCGTCTCGGCTACGCACCGGCCCATTATATTAAACGAACTAGCGTCTTTAGTCGATATGCTTAATTATATCGTTAGCAGTTACGAAGCTTTAGCGGAGATTATAAGGCTTTATAGCTCGTTTTTAACCCTTCGAGAACGTACTGTCTCTTTCGTTTATTAGTCCGTAAAGGACTTTCTGCTTAAGAAGGCATCTAATAAGATCTTTCCTTCTAGAATAAAAGACATACACTATACTATCTTCTCGCGATTATTATAAGTTATGTTAAGGACACTATGATGTGATATTTATGGCCTTAGCACTCTAGGATTTCTTATTAACTAAGTTAAGCTATGAGATCTAGATTTATTAACCGCCATACGGTACTCTTATGTCTATTAGGTTAACTATCTTTATAAATGTAACTTTAAAAAGGCGAGTAAGGACCTTTAGGATAATGAATCGATTGATACTTTTTTACGTTAAGATTATCTTTATTAGCTGAAAGCTCTTAGCCTTTTAAAAAGCATGTTAAAAGGAGTTGCTTTAATGTTAAGGCTTAAGAGTTTGCTTTAAGTTAGTTTCACTAATGCCAGTTAAGGGCCGTATTAACATTTCGTTAAACTAAAAGCAAGACATTATAACTAATCGACTGAGTTTAAGATGCTAGCCAATTTATCTTATACCATAAATAGGCAATTAAAAATAGCCCTCTTTAAGTATATGCTTCAGCACTTATATTTAGCTTAATGCTCAATATAATAAGGAATTAGTATAAAAGGGAGGAACTAGAATGGATTATTAGAAAACCAGTCATGGCAAATAACTAGAGCGCATGCTTATAAACGCTCGAGGGCTATAGCGATTACGTTAATTCCGTGGCTTGTTTACAGGATGCGACGCGGCTCGCATCGGCGTTAGACGATAAAACGGTTAAGACTTAGGATCTAGCGACCGGCTAGTGCCTAATAACACTTAAGGGCCATAATGGATTGATAAGCTCTGTGGCCTAGTCGCACAATGCGACCCGACTCGCGTCGGCGTCGTATAATCAGATAGTTAAAATCTGGGATCTAGCGACCGGCCAGTGCTTAGCAATACTTGCGGGCTATAGTGGATCGGTGAGCTCTGTAACTTAGTCGCACGATGTGACCCGGCTTGCATCGGCGTCGGACGATCGCACGGTGAAGATTTAAAATTCGGCAACTGGTTAGTGCCTATCAATAATCGAGATTAGTTAAGTCCTTTCTTCTCTTTAATTTAATAGATTTAATTCCGACCTTTTACATACAAACCTTAGCATATTTAATATATAACCTATTATAACTCCGGAGGTTTTAGGTCCTGCCTTTCCTGATCATGTCTCTCTACCACTTGTCGGTTATGGCTTAGACAGCAACTTTACTTGGATTAGATATTAAAGACAAAACCTACTGTTGCTGCTACCTAAGTATCGGCTATCATTATCAGCTGCTTTTAGAAATGTCGTGGTGATTAGGTGTTTATCAGGACGTGTCTTGGTGTTCGTGTTCTCTAAAGGCGGTCCTGTATCCTAGAAGGCATCTACTCTTTTGTTTTTAAGCATCTCGGGGCTGGCACTCTTTCTGAGCCTACTTATCCGGCGCTTTAACATGAATAAGGAGATTGACAGCAGACTGGAGGGGAGCGTGTTACGCACGTATGATGGCGATATTCTGAATTCCGGTGTTCTGGGATGAGGACTGAGATGAGACACGAAGAAGCAAGTATAGGCTTTAGCGGCCTGATATTCGAGTAGCTAGGGACCGTTTTCATATCTTATAGGAACAAATAGCTGATGTTAGATACTTGCCGAAGAAAGTTAGGAAATAATTAATTAAGTCTTTTTATTTCTCTTATCGTTATGAATATTATAAACCCTCCAGTAAAAAGTCCGTAATGGTAACTACTTATAAACCTCCCTTCATGTTTACTTTAGCTATGCTCTCCCGTAAAACATTCTAACGGTGAGATTTCCACATCCGTAGTTTAGAATACAATGCGAAGGCTAGTATGAAAGATAAAATTAAGTGCGGGGTCCTCCGGCCTTTTATATTATTGTCGCTGATTATAGTTATTTTTAGGTGCGAAAACTAAACTCTTATAAAGCAGACTTATTACTTTAATTTTACGCCTTAAGAAGGCTAAAGGCTGTATATAGTAGGTAAGACATTCGTTTCAGCATGCTATAGGTTAGCTTAAGGTATATAATTAAGTAACTATAGTGCTTTAATATAAATAGGTTAGCGAAGCTTTTATTAATCCGCTAGCTAACCCTCGTTTATATATAGCTTATCCTTAAAAATAGGTGGAAGTGGCGTGGACGTTATTTATATATCTTTATTATATTACTATAAATAAAGAGCTTATTAATTCCTTATCATTTAAAAGTACCTAATTAATTATTATTCGATAAAGGAAAGGCTTGCTTTTCGGTTAAACATGTTATTAGTATTAAGGTAATGTATTTATTAATCGCCGAGTTCCTTTTTAAACATCCTGCTTCTATTAGCCTTATTTTTAGCCCCTTATTAAATAACTTTTACTTTTAAAATTAAAAGAAGCAGCTACCTTTAAAGAGGATCTTATATTATTATTAATTATAGTTATTATCCTTTATTATCTTACTTAATACTATAATGCTTATTATAAGATTATAAGAATATTAATCGATTTAAGCGCCTTACGGTAAATGGCATAGCTTATATGTTAATGTTATTAGAAATATTTACTGTTAGTAAACGTTAGCTAGTAACCTAGTTTAGCTTATTATCTTTAAATGTCCATTTAATTAAATTTAAGTTAGTCTTAATTTATTTAATTCGTTAAGTTGTAGTGCTTTAATTAGCGCCGGAGGAGAGCTTAGTATCTAATAACGCTATCGCTTAAACGAGCCATTAAGCAGTTAGTAGGGGCTATGCTACATGCATCTTAGTATCGGTATAGAAAGGGATAAGATATTAAATTATTTAACTATGATTTAAGGCATTCGCTGCAGTCGCTACCAGAACATCATATAATAACTGTAATTTATTTTTAACAACTCGTAGCATAAAGACAGCTTCTATAAGTAAACCTGTTTTTAAGGATTGGACTCCATAGTTAAGCTTTAAGGATAAGTTAATACCGCGCTTTCTTAGCCTTTATATTTATAATTGCTTGGTTCGCATCCTTTATATTCCTTAACTTAACTTAAGGCCTTATACCCTTTTCCGTAACTAATCGAAGCATCTTCCTTATCTCCGCGGTGCTACTTATTAATAAACTCCTAATTATAATATAATTTATAACTAACTTATTTATAGTAACTTTAAGTTTATTATAATCTAACATGCTTAATTTAATATAAAGCTTAACTCGCTTTAGTAAACGAAGGTAGCGATTAACGGGCCCACTCTTATTACTAGTATTAATAATCGCATTAAGTTTATTTACTTTTTCTGCTTATGATCCTTCCCTTTATCTGTTATGATATAGTAGTGGGCGCCGAGCTTTCCCGCGTCGTTTTGCTTAGTTTCTCCTCGCGAGATGCTTATAATATAGTCCGTTCTTATCGCTCGCGTTAACTGGATTGCTAGGTGACTTAAGCCTCCAATACTTATACGCCAATTTTCCTTCCTTTTAGATACTATTTTAGCCCGCCGATTTAGCTGCTAGTAACGTTAGCGAGAGCAGCTTATTTTATGTCATTAATTTAAATACTATCGATTTCCTTATTTAAGGGCGAGCTGGTGCTACTGTAGCTTATAACCTATATAAAGGGTGTGCGTCCTTTATTTAGTCCAGTTCGCACCGCTTACGGCGGTGCGCGTAGCTATATATGTAATTAAGCTATATGTTATTAAATGTACTATTATAAGTTTACGCTTTACGTTTTTACTTAAGTTTAAGACTATATTAAATATTTACTAGTATTATATATTTTCTCTTATATAAATTTAAAAGGCTAAGCAACTTAACTTACTTATATCTTAATTATTAAGCGGACTAAAAAGTTAATTTTAAGATTACATTAGTTTAAGATTTTAAAACTACCTTAGCCGATTACGGTTAAATACGGGTGCTAATAACTAAAAGTGCCGCTCTTTAATGGTATTACTATTATTACGATATTAAAGGATATAGGTGTAAATAGTTAAAGAAGTATAACTTTAAATATAAAAATAAATATATAGAAGAGAGCTAATTATTTACACATTATATAAAAGAATAAATAGGTTAAATATTAACCTTAAGTACTACTTAAGTAGAAGTTATTAGTCTCGCCTCTTATTACGTCGAAACTCGAGTGTAGCTATTATTATATTAATTAATGTTAACGAGGCGTATTAAGAATTACCATAAAGTTATTCGGCCGTATTTAGCTTTATGTATCTCTTTAAGAAAGTTTACATTATAAAGAGGTTATTAAAGTTATCTGGGATTTATAAGTTAATATCGACTATCTTATTTAAAGCAGCGTAGGTCCTCGTTTAACAACCTATTTATCGTGGTAAGCTCTTTCTTAGCTATATACTTATAGTGTTTCGGGTCATAAAGGGTATTTACGTGTTAAGATAAGCTAAACTACTCCGAGAATAAAGCTGTAATAGTACTTAATAAGGGAGGTTTTCCCTTTAACGTCGAGTAATAAGAATAACGGCGTTTTTAAGGTCGTCCGCGCTCGTTACGATAATACCAGTTATTCCGCGTTTTATAATCGTCTTCATTAATCTACTCGGTATGAAGTGCTTTATCGTTAATATTAAAATTAGTAGAAAAGAAAGTCCGCTTCTTAAAGGATAGTATATCTTATTATTAAGCATCTTAAAGCTTTTGCCTTAGCTCGGACTTAAGAATATATTAACGGGGCGGATTAAAATCCCATCCTTATTATTTAGCTTCTTAAAGGCGTATAAGTTTATCTTCGTTTAACTTTTTAATAAATAAGGACTTTATATTATCTCTATTTAGTGCGTCGTTATCTCGGGCTATAAATCATAGCCTCTTTATCGAACTCTAGCTCCGGCTTTTAATATTACTTAGACTAAACTTTAAACGGACCTTATCGCTAGATAACTTTATCGTTTTTTTATATACCGTTTATAATAACTCTTAAGGTATATATATAGCCTTATTTTATAAAGAGAGCCTACTAGTTTAAGATAGATAAAGTAAAATAAGTAAATAAGAACTGCTAAGCTACTTTAAAGAGCCGTTATATCTCGAGGTTATATTATTTCTCCTGTAGCTTATCGGTCATTAAGTTTTCGAGCACGTAAAGTACTTATTTCCCTGCCTTAAGTAGAATAGTAAACTTATATATATCTTATAGGTTATAAATATCTTTCCATATTAGTATCGCGTTTTCCGGGCAGTTAGTATTTACACTGTTAGACGGCTTCAGAGTGTAGTTAAATATAGTATTCTCGCGCTATTATTTAGCTTCTTTAATAGGTATAATATAAGTAATCTTATATAAGGAGGATAAGTAGGTAACTCTGCACGTTTTATCGCGAACCAGTACTTTATCGCTTATAGTAGGTTCGATCCGAGGGAGATAGTTAGCGTTTAATAGCTATAAGGGAGGGAGACTCGATAGGAACTTAAAGTTATCGAAAGATGGAACTATAGGATATTTTAGCTTTATAGTAAGCCGTGATCTGTTAATAAGACGAGGTTAAATAAGCGAGGATAAGGAGAGAGAAACGTTAAAATAGGAAGGAAACTTAATAAGATATAAATATTATAAGCTTTACTATCGTTAATGTAAAAGTAATACTTATTATAGATTAAAATATTATTATAGGTAAAGCTTAACTCGGGCAATCGAAGCTTATCTAGTATAAGACTTAAATATTTATCTTATTAATAGTCAGTTAGGATCGCGTAAGTAATATAGGTTATAGTATGATATATACCGTTAAAGTCGAATGTGGGAAACGAGAGTAAGAAGTTATAGCCGTTAAGGTATTTAGAGTATAGAAAGAAGATGTTTCTCGATATAGTTACGCGGTTGTAAGGCTTACGTTAAGATTATAGCTTAAGCTTAGGACTAAGATTAGGAATAGGAACTGTGCCTTAAGTCTTTTATAAGTTTATACCGGGGTCCGCGAGTGCTTAACTAAGTATCTATTATTTTATTAATACTTTATTAAATGTATATATTAATAGTTATAAAATCGCGGATAGTAAGGACATTATAAGTAATTATAATGTTTTGCTTTCGTTTACTTATATTGTTTTATAACGCATTTATAAAGACGGTATATGCCGTTAAAGCTTAAAGATAAGATAAGATAATATAACTTTTCTTAGGTCGACCACTTATATATAGATATAACTGTAGAAAATTAAGTATACCATTAAGCTAGTATATATTATCGGTGTAATATATTTAAAGCATAATGCATCCGGTATCTTAAATATAAAATGCAACGGGCACCGATAGTATCGGGTATATCCGCTTATAGTTTTAACGTTATTAATAACTACCGAATGGAAGCAGCCATTATATATAGTCGATACGTGCGAGCAGCAATTCTCCTTTCCTTTTACACACTCTTTATAGTTACTTTAGTTTAAAGTAGTTACCGCTAGCTTCCGACGAAGGCAAGCATCTAATTAAGCGCCGACGCTGACGCGATCGCTAACCTTAATGGCGTCCTTTCCCATATGAACCGTAATGCCGATGATTTTATAACTGACTATAACTAAGTAGGTAATAGGACCTTTATAAGAACGGAGGACGCAGATATTAAAGCTGCAAATGCTACAGTGCGTAACCTTAATTTCAATATCGGTCTCCTTCCACAGCTTAAGCTCAAAGGAACCTTACACTATATGCCTGGTATTATCGTAACCGATCTATTAAATGGAAAGGCACTTAAAAGTGGGCCTCTGAGGCGTAGTGGGGGCAGTGGCGCCCTAAGCGCCACTATCGAGTACTTAGGAGATTAGCACTATAGAGCTTTTATAAGGTTTAAGGTTAAGATATACTCTCTTTAATATGACAAAACTATTATAATAGATTATAAACATTGTTGCCCTTAATTTAACTAATATACAGCTCTTACGAGCTATAAACCAGCCTTTATAAGTGCCTTTTAAATTGTGTTATTACGGATACGTAGCTATTAAACTTTTAACATGATCTATTCTTTAAATTTATAATGCTCTTATGAATAACTTATTCTTAAATAAAGCGGATGAATTTAAAAATCCTACTTAGTTACATCCATATTAATTTAATGCTCTTTAGCTTAATAATATAGCTTAGCTACCCTCTTCATGATAAGAACCCGGAGGAAAAGTCCGAGGCTCGTTAATTACCCTTTTATTCTTAAAAAGTGAAATAACTAAAGAAGAGTTACGAGTTAATATTGCAGCTTATTTAAGCTTATTCTAAGTTATTATACGTAACTTATTATCTGGGCCTTAATATCTTAATTAGTCGGTATAATAATATGGTTAAATATTTAAGTTAACTATCTTTATAAATATAATTAAAAGACAACGCTCTTACTATAGCTTTACGACTATATAGTGTTACTCTCTTTTATAAGTCTTTTTTTTTTCTACCAAGCTTTAATTATTATAGCATCTATAAGCGGGTTTAAGAATATTTTCGATGGTTATATACTGAGTGAGAATATATTAACCTGCATTAGGATTTAAGTACGATAGTTAAAACGTCGGTCCCATTAAATCGAAGGCACGTTTATATTCGCTTAATTAAGATTTCTCTTTATCTACTCTTTATTAAAGTAGTAGCCTTTACCCATCTTATCCTCGATAATAAAAGGCAAGGGCGGTCTACTTAATAAAGCACTTAATAGATTTTTCCCTTAGATTTAATTAAGGGCGGTAGGATATATTTACGCTAAGTAATTAAGGTGTAAATTTTTATAGATATGCATTTAATAAGAATTATAAATACCTTTAATGGATATATTAAGCTAAATAAGCTTTAAAACTTTAAAGCAGCCTTTTCCGTTTAAGGTAAACTAGCCCATCTTCGCGTAATTCCCTCTTTCTCTTTTTATAATCCGTAGACCCGAAATAAGCGTTTAGGCCTTACGCCGTTATAACTTTACTAACTAAGAACGGGGCCCCGTTAATTAAATGTTCGCAGCATCCTTGAACCCTTAACGTAATTAGAATCTCTTTATTATTAATGGCTGCAAACAGAATGATAATAAGATAGTAATAACTTAGCTCCCTTTAAGTATCGAGTTTAAGTTAGTAAAAGCAGCTAAAGAAGTAGCTTATCGAGTAATAGTATAAGATATTACATGAAAGTAATGCTTAACTATAGTATTTAATAATGTAAGATTAATATAGTAAAAAAATAGGTATCCATTAGAATGAATAAGAAAACATTTTAAGAGAATCAGCTTTATATTACTAGCTTAAAGTAGAAGAGGGACGCCATTATATTCAACTTAAATTATAATGTTAAAGCGTTCCTAGTAACATTTTCTCGACGGATGCCGATAATATGAGCGACCTATTTCTAAATGTAACATTAAACAAGTAATATATTTAACGGTAAATATAAAGCTACTATATAAGAACTAAATAGCTAGACTTAATTATATTTATAAATTCTAACAGTTATTCACATTATAATTAACATAACATTAGTAAGAATTTATGGATAATTAGTCTGCGAATTCGAGTTAGCTTAGATTAGTTTCCTTAAGAAGAATTCTTTCTCCGCCGCGGGCTGTAAGGGAGTAGATAACTAAAAGATTAAATAGATTTTGTTTATTAAACGAAACATTATCGCTTACATCTCGAAAGACATTATTAATAGCTCTTATAAAGTTTAAAAGGCTAGCTTAATCTAGAGGATTTCCGGTTAAGTTTATAAAGCTGTTAGAGCTGAATCTCACTTTAATAGCTGTAAATGGAATGAACCGGCTTTAAAGTTATTAGCTTATCTAGCATTTTTAAAGTAGAAGGTAAATACATATTATTAGTTATAATCAGTTATGTTAATGTCAGGAACGAACAGTTATTATTAAATAAGGGAATATTAAATGCCTGGAACTTAAGTGGGTTAGCTATTGTTATTTAAGCTAAGATCTACACGAATAAAAGAGTATAAGCTATAGCAGCCTTAAGAGAGCTTAGAAAAAATATAACTAAGATTATATTGATTTACTTTATTAGTTTATATTTAAAGGATAGCCTAATAAATAGGTGTAATAAAGCGGCGTTATTTATATTCATAAATGCCGACTATATTATATAAAGACGCTAAGGTAGGAGCTAAGGTTAATGAATTTATATTTTAACCATAATTATAAAGGGCTATTAAGAGGGCTATTAAAAGGGCTATTAAGAAGGCGACTAGAATTCTTTTTTTAGGAATATGAAGCTTTAGACTTAGGTTTAACTTAACTTATTAAGGAAGCGTAATTAATGTATTAAACGCAATGGTATGAAATAACTATAATCGCGGTAAAAAAAGACTATATTTACATAGACTTGCTAACGCCGTTATATTAATAGCTTGTTCATTTAAGTTAGTTAGTTTCCTAGGTTAGATTAATAATAATAAGTTATTTATTCTATTCGCCCGAGCATTTAACCTTATTAAGCAGCTTATAGTCTCTCCTCTTTACGTAAGAGAAGAATCTTATAGTATTCACTTAATATAAAAGCCTTAATTTTAGTGCTTGTCGATCTTATCATTCTTATTTTTAGCTTGCCTATCTTTTCGATATGGAGAGACACGCTTATTAAGCGAGTAATCTTTAGATTATTTAAAGATAATATAAGGCTAGCGGATGGGCCTTTGTTTAAAGCTTTTATTCCCGTTAATAAAGAGTTAATTCCTTTAGGTAAGCTATTATAAGTAAAGTTAAAGCTACGAGATAATCGTAGTAATTTAAGCTAATAGATTTCACTAGAAAGTAAGAGTATTGCCGTTAACTTCTTTAAAGTTAAATTAAATAAAGGAACAGACATGCTAGGTAATTTTAAATGCTGTATCGCTTTTCGAAACGAAAATAAGACTACTATTAGGTTTTTAGTAACCTTTATTGCTTTAAATGATGATAACTTAAAGCAAGCAAGGCTTATTTTTACTTAGCCTTTAAGCTCTTTATTGGTTACATGTAACTTTTTAACTGGAATACTGATATAATAGCCGATAAACCCTTCTTTGGCTCGTTAACTATACTTTAAAGGCGGCAGGATATACTTACGCTCGGCGTGAATTTTCACGAATATACGTTTAATATAATTATAAATACCTATTAAGTTAGATATTGTAAGGGGCTTAAGAAGTATTGCACAGGGTTGAGGACTCTAGGTCTTGGATTAATCTACGAAGGAGAAAGAGAGAGAGGGAGCCACGCAGCGAAGCCTGCGCGGCGCAGCCTATATACAGTGGGTGCAGCCAATAGGAAGCCGCCATCTACATGTGCAGGCTAAGGCGGGTGCAGCTAATGGGAAGCCGCCATATAGCCCAGCGCTAAGGCTTCTGGAATCCCGTTCCTAGCGTGCCGGGTGCGCTGCGCACACGGCATCCATCCTAGGGTAGAATACCGGGCTAAGCCCGGAACTAACCATATGTGCTTCCAGCCCTATAACAGATATGTTTTAAAACTCCGAAGCAACCTTCTCCATTTAAGGCTAATATGCTTATCATTATATAATGCCCTCTTTCCCTTTCTATGATCTACGGACCTGAAATAAGCATTTAAGCCTTGCGCCATTATAAGTTTACTAACTAAAAACGAGGCTCCGCTAATTAAATGTTCGCAGCATCCTTAAACTCTTAACGAGATTAAAATCTCTTTATTTACCTTAAATGTAATCCTTTTCTTAAAGTTGCCGTCTCCACCTTAGAACGACGCGTTTATTATGTTGCCGGGCACCGCGATGCCATTAATAAGAAATCTCGCTAATGATCTTATTAGTTTAGTAGCAAGAGCTGCGAGGGCGAAGTCCAATCTCCCTTAAAAGCATAAGATATGCCCCGCCCCGGAAAACCTATCGCTCCGCTGTTTAAGAACGGATTCTAGCTTAAAGTAGAAGAGGGCCGCTATTATACACTGAGAAATCTCGTCGATGTTTTAAGATAAACCTTAGTTAGCTCGTATAATTAGATCTTAATAAGTTTAAATAATGTTTTATAAGATCTATATGGTCTTAATTAAACTGAGAATTTTACCCATTAATTTATTATTTACTTATATTATTACTTTTAAATGTCTTACGTATAATAGGGCTAAGTAAGATAGTGTTCATTTGTTATAAGTGTCTGGCCTTTCATAGTCAGCTCTCTTATATTTAAGCAGTTATTAACTAGCATTACCCCTTTATTCCTCGCTCCCATCGCGCGCTTCTTCCTATTTACTAATATAAACCCTTTTTTATCTACTGTCCTGCTTCAGATTACTGAACTCTCTACTAAAATCGATAGGCTTTAAGAAAGCAACTAAGTGCTTACTTTATTTAAGCTTTAATAGCTTTACGTAGCTCATATTAATGAAGATAAGCTTTAAGGATCCTATATATATGACTTTAAGTTCCGCCGCGTATATCGTGCTAACGCTTTAAGGCGGAATCCTTCCTACTATCTTACGAGTTGGGTGCCTTTAGGTTCGGTTCGGTCGATGTAAATGAGGCCTTTTATATTTAATTATTTTATAAATGGAGCGAGGGGGGATTGCTTAATGCTTGTTCCTAAATAGTTGAAATAAAAAGTAGCGACTTAAGATTAAGTGAAAGGAATTATAGAGCGGTTAAAGACTTTTTATAACTGTGATATAATAAGTTAAGTAATAATATGGTAAAAATATGAGATAAGTATCTATAATTAAATGCCGCGCTTATATTTAGGATCTATATAAGGACTTTATAAGGTGGCTATTTTCGGCGATATTAAGTCTGCTTATAATAATGGGTACTTATTTATAGAAACTAAAATACTTATTTAAGAATCGCGCTTTAAAATTTATATCGATTTAGTTTCGGAGACCCTTCGTAAATCTTATTACCCTTAAAAGTTAATATCTATTTAATATAAAGACCTTTATTCCTACCGCTATGCTTGCCTTCGTAATTTCCAGTCTTGCCGCACCTTTAAATAAAAAACAAGATAACATTATTTACGCTATAGCCAGTTCAGTTTATATTACTACTTTTAAGGTAGCAGGAGCTAACGAGAGCTTCGATGTACTTTTAAATAGTTAGTGGCACGATATAGATTAGGGCTAGAGTTTAAGTGCCTCCTTTATAATATAGCTTGGCTTCCTTACTATTAACTATAAATTCTACGGTGTTAATATAGCTCTTATGTTGTAAAATAGAAATAACGATAACTTTAAAGTTACGTTTAAAGTTAGTCCCTTATAGGCTTTAATTAGAGTAAAATATTTATATAGATAGGTTAGCTCGAGAACTAGTTGCCGGTAAACACTATTATAAAATGGTGTAAAGGGTCTATTCCTTATTAATATAAATATTAAAGCCGATGTTAAACTTAACCCATTAGTCTTTATATATTAGTGCTAATTATTAATTTACGGCGTGTTATATATCTGGAATATTTATTAAAAAGTTAGCTTAATAAAAAGTTAGTTTGCCGAAAGATTAGTTTAATTAGCTCCTGCTATAATTGCGATATAACATTAAACGACGTCTATTTAGCTGGTAGTTATTAAGCAGAACCATCTCTTTAACAGATATAGGAAGGCCTTGATCGAGTATAGCTTTAAGGTATTTCGTTCAAACATTAAGCGATAAATGCTAATAAAAGTTATCTCGACGTTTACCGTAATCGCTTAAAGACGTGCCGAGATTATTAAGAGGCTTAATAGTATCAGTCCAGTAAATTCCCTAGCTAACGTATTTATATCTTCGAAGGAAGTCGCGATGTAAAGGCTCTTAATAAGATAAAACAGTTAAATACCCTTTACCCTTAAGGTAGCTAAACGAGATGCTTAGTTAATAACGCTTTATCGCTTATCCTTTAATATTGCACACCGATTTTTAGGTTTCACGCGCCTCGTTAGCAGTGAACGTTTAAGGGTATAGTTAGTTATATCTAATGTTAAGCTAAGATTACACTACTTACTGAATTTACGCTAGATTACTTAAATACCTAGACCACTCTTTTTAAATAGCGGGCATGGTTTTATATAGTAGCGCTATTATACGGTATGCTTAATGGGTAAATCAGACTAAGTAGTCCTTTAACACTTGCTAGCCAGATTGCAGCAAGTGTATAAGGGTAATTACTCAGGCGTATATTTAGCGTCTCCTCCTTACTAAAGCATTAGAGCTACGAAACTGAGAACCTAAATGTTTAACGTTTATTAGATACTAGATACTACTAAAGCATATATACATGTTCGATGTTAAAACTCCCGAGACTTTTAATTATTAAGTAGTGTAAGTTATAGATAGCACTCGTTCTCGGAGTAACTTTTATATAAACATTATCGTTCCGACCTTTAGACCTACGGAACAGGCCTTAAGGAGCGGTAACGCCCCCATTCTCGATCCTAAAGTTAACTTACTCGGTCCCACGTAATAGGTAGCGACGGGAGTTAACCGGAGTCATATCGTCATATTTATGTTTAAGTAAAGGGACTAAATTACATAAGACGTAGATAATAAGAAGAACGTAAGGGAGTATATAGCATCTCGGCGTGCGCTTATAAGCCCTTAGTAAGGGAGTCTTATTAGTTAATTGTATTATTAGGCAGCATTTATAAATCTATAAATCTGGATCGCGCCCCGTAAAGCGGACTATAAGCTAACTTCTTATTAAATATAATACGACCCCTCTTAATATAATGCTTTATTAACTCGCTTAACGCGGCAGCGATTAGAAAAAGAGAAAGATTATTATAGTAATAAATAAGATTAACTCTTAACTAGCTTTTACCTACATTTAGTTTTAGATGATTTTCTAAAAGATTATTATAACTTATACTTTAACAATGCTATCTTATTATTGCTACGTACCATGTTATCGATAATACACTATAAATTCAGCCTTATACTAGCCTTAGCTTAAGAACGTAAGACTTAAGTCAATCTTATAAAGCTTATTTAAGATAAAGCTAGATGCTCATTCTTAAAGTAGCCTTAAATCTCGCGGGAGCTCGAAGTATCTCGGGGGCTGGGGTAAAGATAAGTCGAAAAGAGCATGTTTAAGTAGTATATTAAGGCTATTAATAGGCATAGTGCACCAACTAGTGGTTTTAAATAATAGTGTATAAGATAGTAACGTAATAAACGTTGCTAGTTACCATTATCTCAGTTAAGATCCTTGAAAAGTCGTAGTAATGTTCCTACTTTAAGAGAGAGTGTGGAAGATAGCGGCCTCCCGCGGACCTTAAGCATTTTTAACGCGGTCTCGCGGTTTATAAGGAGCGCTTATGCAGCTAGTGTAATTAGATTTCTGGCTGCATTAATGTATAACTTAGTTATTGAAGCCGAGTAAGGTAAGACATCCCATTCTTTAAAAAAGTATAAATTAACTTCTTACTGGCTATTTTTACTTTCCTTTCTTAAACTCATGCACTTTCGCACGCTATTTACTCCTTCATTATAATTATACATATAAATTTACATTATATACCTTATATATTTAACTAAACCTGGTTAACACTCTTACGCTGGAGTAAAGATTACGGGACACTATACTAAGGTTTATTTATAGCATGTTAAGTAAATCGGGATTATTAAGAAAGTCGACGTTTAGCTTTAGCTCTGGCTCCAGCTCTGCCGCGAGCCGTTAACAGTAAGCTTTAAGTGATACTATAGAGGTTTGCATGTAGCTACCTACTAAGGTTACGGTTAATACCTGGTTCGACTATCTGGTTATAGTTAGGGCTTAAATTAATAGTACTACTAACATGGTTACGAGCGACCTTTAAGCCTTTACTTACCTTACCGATGAATACGGACGTATTATTGAAGGCTTATCCACCGAGGGACTGTCCAGATAGATTATAGCTATGGGCTAAATTATAAATGATAACACTACTACTAAGGAATCATTAAGCGGTGGAAACTTTAGTCGAGGTGGCGGGAGCGGTAGTAGCAGCGGCAGTCGCAGCTATAAGGGCCGTAATGGTAGCAGTAGCTGCAGCAGTAACAACTCTGGAAGCGCGTCGGTCTACTTCGCCTTCCCGGGTTTATAGGTTAGTATTACTAGAATGTAGAAGATTGATATCTACGTCTTTATAATGGATGCGGGAGGGATTATAACGTATTGTAAGGCGACTATGACTGGATATTATGTAGTTAATTAAGCGTTATCTCTTAAGCAGCCTTATAAGCTAATTTATATAGTCTTTATTTTAAGAAATACTCGTTAAGTATCTAGCAGCTCCCGAAGAGCTAGCTATTTTATAGCGCTTAAAATAGGCTACGGCTTAAGAGACGTCTTATAACCACCCGCTTATCGCTGCTTGCTATCCTCTTTTAGGAGGAATGAATTCTTAATTAACTTATAAGCCCTTACTGTTTTACTAGTGAGTTATAAACTAGCTGCTTAATTATATATATACAGATTACGAACAGGAAAGAAAGTAAAGTAAATGATTTAAAAAAGTGAAAGGAGGAGGGGGGGGGTAGGTAAGAGAAGTCGTTATAAAGATTGGACGAAAAATTTACTTAAGCGAAGAGACAAGCAGGTGGTGTAAGTAAAAGTGTTACGATAGGAATGGCTTCTTTTACTCACTATATTAGTATGTAAAAAAAGAGGTTCGTTTAAGCAAGGAATAAATTATAAATAGTAGACTTTTAAAAACCTAAAAGTAAGTGTTAAATAAATAAACATCGAAAAAATGTATCCTTTAATAAACTCCTATCTAGTCACATACTAGTGTCTTGTCTCATTTTATTCATTAGTATCGACCTATTCTACCTTTATAAAAGTAGTATATAACTATCCTAATCCCTAATAATAGAGATTAATAAGGAAGAACGAAATATAGGTAGTAATAGAAAGCAATTAAGCCCGACCAAGCTTCCGCTAACTGCTGTTACTACCGTCGGCAATAATAATTAAACGTTTTATATCCTTACTCTCCTTTGCTGCGTTAAAGGAAGACGACGGGCTCGTCCTTAAGGCCGTTAATATTCCCTTCTCCTTTCCGCCACCCTTACTGCCTTTATCCTTATCCCGGCTCTTATGCGACCCGTGATGGTAATAACTGCTACCCTTACTACTTTTACTACTAACGCTTTTACTGCTACTACCTTTAACACTTAAGGAAACGCCGCCGTTACTGCCGCTATCGGAAGATAGCACACCCTCGACTGTGGCGCGCACATGTAATTTCCGCCTCTCAGAGATTTGCAGTTCATGAAGGTAAGTGATAACGCGTATAGCGGCTTCCGATGACGCAAATACTATAAAGGCGTGACCCCGTAGCGTAGCGCCATCATCGTTGCTACGTGGTATATCGATGTTAATGATCTGAGCTACTACTGCTGGAGAGGTATGGTTAGCTATTAACTATCAAACGTACTCTTTAGATAGTCCCCATCGTTTAAGGTTAAGGATAATGATAGCGCGGCGCTACGTATAGATTATACCAGCATTAGGGTCGGTAGGCTTATAACTGGTTATTACTACTACTGCTACCGCTACTTATTAGCCTGCTTAGTGTTCGTTATAATTATAGTCATTAAAGACAGTCCCTTAAGGAAACTAGAAGTATATTATTACGGTAGTTAGAACTAAAACCGGTCCCGAGCAGTAGCTATATAGTGAAGCCGGGGTAAGGGTATTAAGGTAGGCGCCCCTATTATAAGGGTAGCTAGATACTAGATAACTATAATCTATGGTTAGACTTATAAGACCGCTTATGCTTACTAGCATCGATTGCTACTACGTATAACAATTAGTGATTCGGGTCTAGGAAGAGAAGGGGGGAGGAAAGAGGTAGGAAAGGGGTAAGAAAGGGGTTAAGGAGGTAAGGGGGTAAGGGGGTAAGGGGTAAGGGGGCAAGGGGGTAAGGGGAAGGTAAAAAGGAATTGAAACTAATAGCAGCATTCTATATATATACAGATACTGTCTCGGCTGTTTAAGAGTAGCTATATTTTAAGACACTATAAGCAGTTATTTAAGGCTGCTATAAAGAAGTTTACGATTAAATAAGCGACGTTAGGCGATTAGCTAATTCCTAGCTAAATATCTTAAGGTAAGTAAAATTAAATCGATAAATAAAGATTAAATAAAATAGCCAGAAATACCTCGTAAGGTACATATAATGCATAGCTCTTACCTGAGTCTAGCAATGTAAACGTTAAAACTGGCTCTTATCTAGGTAGTTCACTTATACATTAGTTAAATGCTCCTATCTAGCTTAAAATGTTAAAACCAGCTCCTGTCCAGGTCTGCTAGCTCTATTCTAAATGTGTTAGAAGTTATAAAGTATGTAGTAAGCACATGTAATTGATTTAGTATAGTTATATATGTCTAAGTACTTTAAGATACCTTTTTAGTGCAGCGACAGAAATCTCTTAAATACATAGCTAAATTAGCCCACTTTCTAAGCTTAGCTTAGCTAGCCGTCTTAAGCTATTAGTCAGACCTATTAAGCTACTAAGTACTGATAGCGCTATACTTCCATGCGCTCAATCTAACTGATTTAACGCATGCAACTTGCTCTTGTCTATATATATACACACATATAATTTATTCCACGTAGCGAGCTCAACCCAAAAGGGCAACTACATACATGTACTAATATATTTCTTAAAAGGGATCCTAATTTCCTAAAGCCCATACGTCTACTAAGGCTACTTAGGGCTGCTCAGGTTAGCTTATAGGGGTTTATGTGGAAAGAAAATTCCAAACTCGAACTACGTTAGCCATTTTTAGCTGCTGAAAAGGGCTAGCACACCCACTTAACAATAGGAATTGGCTGCCACTAAAAAAACACGGTTTTCACGAAGTCACTCTTAAGCAAGTGGAGCTAATATGGCATCTAGAGCTATTTTTAACTAAGAGCCAGAAATAGCTCTTTAAAGCTGAAAGCAGCGAACTTAACTCACCGGTAATAAAAACCTAAGGTAAAAACCATCTTTCAGTATACCCTCTCCCCTTACCTACCTACCGACCCAGATATACTAGCCCTAAAAATATCGAGTGAGGAGTAAGTAGCACTCCTTATGCATAATACTAAGATTAACCCTCCAGGTTAAAGGAGTTCCACCTTAAATGAGACTTACCTTAGTAGCTAAGCGCTCTTTAACTTACTAATGTAGCAATATCACTGCCTGTTGAAGTTGTGTTCTATTCGCTATCGCTAATGGATCCTCATGTTGAAGAGCTTATCTAAGAGTTCTAAAGTTAAGCGATTAACTAAGTACTTCCAGCGCAAATACTTATGCAAGCTATAGGCTAGCAACCTTAACAACGTAACGCATGGAGATTAGCTTAAAATAGGATAATGAGATAGTCCTAAGGTATTTCGAATGAAGTACATTCAATATAGAATTTAGCGTGAGGGAAGCGCTGAAGCTCGCTTTAAGTATCTTTTATATGTTTTAAATCTATATATCTATATTAATTTACTAAGCTGCTATAACTACATTATTCATCATTGCTATCCTTAAGATCTACTTAGCCGTAGTAATTTTTTGCTGTGCTAAGAAATTTTACTAACGGTGCGTTATGTAGTAGTCTCTATTAACTATGAAGAGGAGTTCGCTATAGTTCATAGGAACTAGCAAGTAAGGTATGGAATGTAATAACTATATAAGGTATATTAAGGTAATAAAGAGCAACTTAGTACATTACCACCACTTTACCTAATACGGTAAAAGTACTAATACTGCCTAAACTACTAAAATACAAGTAAAAACGCAGTTAATTTATACTAGTACTTAATCATACCACCTTATTCATGCAGAACCTTTTTCAACCTTTCGTGAGCGTAGTGGTAATTGCAAGGCGAAATGGTTATCGTTTAGATTAATATTAACTATATTTATAAAATCTAAAGGTGAGGAAAAAGTAAAAGAACTATTTATAAAGATAGAAAGGAGAGCTTTTCCATATGGTAGCCG
Source organism: Diplogelasinospora grovesii (assembly GCA_033297225.1). NCBI lineage: Eukaryota > Fungi > Ascomycota > Sordariomycetes > Sordariales > Diplogelasinosporaceae > Diplogelasinospora > Diplogelasinospora grovesii. The sequence goes on along the minus strand of MU853789.1, from coordinate 206,814 downwards.
GTGGCGCGCATGGGCGCTGCTAAAAGTGGGCCATAGCTGCAAATGACGTCTATATCCGCTAGCGCTATGACACCTTTCTACTATTGTCCGCACTAACTGCCTTAACCACTCTCGAGGTATAGCTTTCCAAGCTTCTTTAATAGCTACCCGTAACTTAGTTAGAATGCTAGGAAATTTAAAGGGCTTTTTAAAATGTATTTGCGCGTAGAAATTACTAAAAGAGTGTCTTCTAAAAATAGCTAAGTTAGTAGCTTACACTAGCAGGGATCTTATCTCATTAAGTGGCAGGAAACACTAATATCCATGCATGATAAGAGCTTATTTAATAATAACGTAACGTTTAATAATACATTGATTTATATGCTAATTTTATAGATGCTACTTATAGCAGCCAACATTATCGCCATAAAAATGTATCTCGCAGTCCTCACAGCTACGCCTATTAACAAAGTACTATCTAGGTGTCTAAGGATTATCAAGGATATTGCGCATAGACTACTTTCTAACTCAGGAAAGGTGGTGTTTCCTGCCCTTTAATGGGATACTGCACTTATTAGATGCATAAGTGGAAGTACCCTAGGAAAGGATGTTACGTGATGGCTAGAAGCAGAGGAATGGACGCTTAAGGAATGAGCCCACAGTGCATAGAATGGAGCGCTTCCGGAAGACAAAGGGCGCCTAAGGAATGGGCGCCTAATGAATGGGCGCCTAACGAATGAGCGCCTAAGGAATAGGCGCAGCGCAATCGGAAAGAGTGCTCCACGTCGAAAAAGGATGATCCGCCATGTGCTCCTTTATTCTAGACCTATTTATATAACTCATAAAAATGGCTAGAAATAGATGCCAGACAGTTGATTAAGAATGACAAAAGTTAACCTTAATTACTACGTGTATAAGTAAAGCTATAACTTTTAACAACATTGCTCTTTATTTCCCCGGAATAAGTATATAGTATAGCTTAAGGGCTAGAGCTTATAGCTTTAGTTACTTATATCCTTTTATAAGCATAACTCAATTAGTGTAGCTATCTTAATTATGTGCCGTGACAATCATCGTGATCACCTTAACTTGGACTATTAGGAATAATAAAGATAGTAATAATGGCTTTAAAATGGCCGCTTTTCCCAGGTAATTACTATACTACACTCCATCATTAGGTGTTAGTAAGGCCATCATCATTAGGTTAACGGGAACTAACCTGTTGGAAGTCACGGCTTACTTACATACGTTCAATTAAGGTTAAAAGTAATGTCTTGCTTATATTCTATCTTCTAGCTAGCTAATTGCTGGCCTGCGTAGTTTATATGGGAGGGAGCTTCGGAATAGCTATTCTATCAATGGATCATCATTCATCTACATTTGTAGGCCTTCCAGCTAACCGGCCAATTAGACTTCTCTAGCTCCCAGGCGCTCCCTATCTCCTACGCTAAGCGCCCATTCCATGACTTTAGTGGCTTCTATGGCTTCCATGACTTCCATAACTTCCTATTAGCCAGATCTATTGCTTCCACGTAGTTAAGGAGTCTTCCTTTCCTGGGCGCCTCACTGCTTACTCTGGTTAATTTAATACACCCCCTTAGGTGAGCCTACAAGGCGCGCCTAAACCAGATATATAAGGCTATTCTTAGTCTTCGTAGTCTTTATCAACCATAATATCTTTTGCTTCGCTAAGGATTTCTTTTCATCGCTCAGTAATTCTTTCTTCGATATTCCTTAAGTTTATCTACTTTAAGAAGCTTTTCCATGCTCCCTTTAGCAGCGCTTTAGTCATTCTATCTGCCATCATCTCGGCGCTTTTAATTTAATAGACTATAATGTTCCCTCTTTAGACTTCCTAACGTAACCAGTAGTTGTAAATATCTACGTGCCGCAGGTTAGTCTTAAGGATAGCAATCTCTACGTTCACTAGCCTAATGATTTACGCATTATCACACTTTATTCGAATGCGTGCATTAATTTTAACTCCTAGTTCCTTAAGCAATCTACTTATAAAGAGAGCTTCCTTCACGGCTTGTAATAGTGCCAGTAGTTTAGCCTCTATTATTAACGTTATAATCGTATCTTATTTATTAGCTCTCCATCCAATTATCCCTTTAAATAGCTTCATTACGTAAGCTTAAGAGCTCTTTTGATCGACCATATTATCGGTAAATAAAGCGTTACTAGCGACTTAGAAATCGTTTTCTCCGCCATATTAAAGCGCTAGATATCATATTTCCTATAAGTATAGGAGCACCTTATCACCGCGGCCTAATGTTCAGGTCTAGGATTTGTTACGTAGTGAGCTAACCTTGAAACAGCGAAGGCAACGTCGGGCTATATAATTACCACTACGTGCAATAAGGAACCTACTTTTCATAGGTATGTAATAATGTCAATCTTATTAGCTAAGCCTTCAAAAGGGAGGAGCTCTTCTTTAGCTATTAAGGTGCTCGCTGCCAACTTTATTTACATTAAATTAATGATCTTCTCGATATAAGATAATTAAGACAGCTAGATAAGCTTCTTTTCTTTATCTCTAAGTACGTTAATGCCTAAGAACCACTGTAGTTCTTTTCCTTTAGTAAGCTTATATCTTTACTTTAATTATTTAATTAGGGAGAGAGCTTTAGCTCCATCTTTCTCATAGAATACTAAGGTCATATCGTTAACGTAAAAGAAAATTATCCTTAATGAAGTAATAAGATTTATATGGTATTAGTTAGAAACCGAGTTTATATAAGTTCTAGGTAAGTAATCATTGCTAAAGTAATTGTAAGCGCTGCAAACTATATAGCGCCTTCTTAAGTTTAAGTATTGTTTCAGCCTTTTGATAGCCAGAAAGTATCTTTATAAACACCTCTTTATTAAGTTCTGCATTTACGAAAGCATTAACTGCGTCATATTATAGTAGCTCGAGATTATACCGAGTCATGATAGTAATTAACGTTTGAAAGGATCTTCCTGCTAAGGTTACCGCGTAGCTGCTTACGTAAGGATTGAGAAGCTATTAATCACCTCTTATAATGAGCCTCGCCTTAACTTTATTGAACTTACTATACTTATTAAATTTATATATATATACTTACTTGCAGTTTAAGATCTTCTATCCTTTAGCTTTTAAGTCTCTTAAGCTAATTTTCACTTAAGACTTTATGTCCTTATAGCTTTGTAAATATACTTTCTCTGCTTCTTTAAATAGTCTTCTTAAAGGGTGGTTCTTAAGCTCTTTATAGCTCTTTAAAGGTAGTAGGATGTCTTTATAGTGTAGTAACTAAGGCTTCCTTAACCACCTTTCCATGATAGCTTTTATAAGGACCTTCTGTCTTAAATCAACTACCTTTCCTGTTTAGGTCCCTGCGAAGAAGGCGCCCTGCCAGCATTCTATGTAGTGCATCTTTAAAGCAGCTAAGGTATGCTCCAACCTTAATTAGCTTGCGCCTAGTTAGCTCTTAGTGCTTATTTCCAGCCTTAATTAGCTTACGCCTAGCTATATTCTCTTAACATTACTATTAAAAACCTCTAACCTTAATTAGCCTGCGCTATAGTCCAATTAAAGTATCATCTTTTCCTATAACCTTAATTAACTTGCGCCTAGTTAAGGCATTAAGGTTTATTTCCCTTCTTCTCGCCTTATTAATTCACTACTTCTTTCTTTTCCACAGAGTATCCTCTAAGGTTTAAAAAGGGCGGCTTCTTTAGCGAGGTTATTATAGATGCTAGCATTGCTGCTAGTAGTAAGGGTAGTAGAGTAGGAAGAAGCTTAAATCTAGCCTTTATATACTCTTTCGACCCTAGCTAATTCTTAAAGCCTTAATTAACTACTTCTTATAATCTAGCATTAATATTCTCAATCACTTCTTACGCCTTAGATTCGCTTTCTGTAAAGTCCTCTAGGTCTCTTACTTCCTAGAAATCTTCCTCTAATGGTTGAACTTACTTATCTTAGTTTTCTTACTCTTCGTTCTATTAAAGCCATTTGGCTAAGGCTTTTAAATCGACTTACTGAATATCATCTCGCATTTTCTAAAGGTTCCCGTTAAAGAAGCTTTTCTCATGGATAATTACGTCTCTGATAACTACGACCTTGTTAAGCGCTAGGTTCTAAATGTAGTAAACGTTCATCGAATTATAGCCGATTAAATAGCTGATCTAGGCCTTAGGATTTATACGTTATTTGCGGTTTTCCCACTTCATAGCTTCAATAGTGAGGGCATAAGCTTTATAGCTAAATGTCTATAGGTAAGCTTAAGAAGGCTTTTTTTACTCCTTATCCTTTAAGTAAAAGCTTTCGAATAGAGTTTTTCATCCATTCTTATATCTTAGTATATAGTCTAATAAATATACTACAGTTCTTAATATCTCTCTTTAAAGTTAGCTTAAGAGCTTTACTCTTACTCTTATTAAACGCATCTTGTCTATTACTACACCCCTTAAGCGTTTAGCGCCGCCATTTAGCGCTTACGTATAGGGAGGTAAAGGCTTGATTCTGATGCTTTAAAGCTTAATAAAGTGTTTTACTTTAGGTTTAATAGTAACCATTTCGTTATCGCATTCGATAACTTTAACTTTAATCTTATATTAACGTTCTAGTAGGCTTAATAAGACTTTTAGCGCGGTGATAATTAATGCCGCGGTTTGGTCTTTTAAGTAAAAGTCCTATATATAGCTAGTTATATGATATGTTATTAGCATTTAGCTAAAATAGCCTTCTTAATCTTCTTCGTAATCGTGGAAATCGATTGCTAGTCTTTCTCTTGCTCCCTTACGTAGCTCCCTAAGGTAATGCTTTATCTAATGCTTTATTTTTCCTTATGCGCAGGCATTACATTCTATCATTATAATGCCCTTAATTCGCACCCCTTAAGAACTATTAACAAGGTGCTTAAAAGCTCTTAGACCTAAGTAACCGAGGTGCCATCTAAGTGCATTTACTCCTATAAGCCTTCTCTTAGTCCATATATTAAATTAGTTCCTACGTGCATAGAAGGTCACTCTATTGTCTTTTAGGATGTACTCTATTATAAATTAGCTGCATTGTTTGGTTAAGGCGCATAGGATTGATCCATCTAATCATTTTAAGAGCGTGAGATTTAATCTGTTATCCTAATAAAACCCTCTTTTGCGTAGCTTTCGCAAGGAAACTAGGTTATAAGCAATTTCTTTATAGTATACCACGTCATATAGGTGCAGAAGTCTTTTTCTTCCAGCTAGCATTTAAACCTTAATATCTACTTCGCTATATTCTTAAATCGGTATTTAGTAGTTACTTACCTAAATGCAGTCACTTAACGCCGCTCTTTTAAACTTTAGGAAGCCACTTATTTAATTAAAGATGTAAAGGGTAGATCTAAAGTTAAGTATTGCCGAGTGTATAAGAGGGTAAGATTAGGTTATAAACGCTGCTCCTTTTATAGTTATAAAGCTTGCCTTAATCTCTGCCATCCTCCTAAGTAGTTAGGAGCGCTTTAGAGAGTGCTCCTTCTACCTTGAATCATCGATTAAGCTTATAAGATCCTCTTTCTTTTTCTTTTTCTATTTCCTTAGCTCTTTAATCTCCTTCTTCAGCTTTTTATCCTCCTTAAGGGCCTTATCTGCCTATTCTTATATCCTTTTGAAGGGTTTAAACTAGTTTAGGATCAGTTTAAGGAATACGTAGTAGTACCTTTTCAGCGTGTGGTAGGGTAGCTTGTATGTCCTATACTTAAGCTTATCCCTAAACTTCTCGCCCAGTAAATGGTTCCTTTTATTACTTCTCTTCTTTCTATAGTCTTCTCCCTCGCTCTCATTATCTTATCGCTAGCGATTATGGAAGGAGCCTTTTCCAACTTCAAGTTTGGTCTTATTATTATTATTCATGGTAAGTAACTACCTATTAACTGCGTTAGTAAGTTCGCAATAGTTGAAAGTACCTCTCTTAATCTTTACGTGGTATATTATATTAAAAGCCTAGATCCAATATTTTCACTTTAGGTCTGATCCTTTAATCGCCTTTTTAAAGTCGTTAAACTAGTCTTCTATATTCTGAACCTTAAGCATAGCATTCTGCCTTACTTTATAGAATGCCTGCTTCTAGTCTAAAGTCCACTTACTTATATTGCAAGGCAGCTTTATAAGCGATCTAACTACTTGTTAATAGTTGCTTCGAGCTAACATCCTTTCTTCTACTTCCGTCCTTCCCACTTAAAGCTTTAACCTGTTATACTATTCTTTAATGCTGATTCTAGTAAGACATAAGGTTTTAACGAGATATAAGCTAATTGTTATTATAACTTAGTTCTTAAGGGCTTTAATCTTATTGGTTTCTTTATCGTAGTCGGCTTAGTCTTATTTATAGAGCGAGAATGCCACTTAGTAGTTTACTTATCCTTTAAATGAGAGCTCTACAATGCTTTATAGTTCTTTCGGTGGTCCGAGTTCCTTCCTCTTTTCATATACGCTCACCTATGGTCTTTAAGGCTTAGTAAGGAATTACTCTTAATCATAGGTTTTAAGATTAATCTTATCCTATATTTAGGCTGCGTCTGCCCTAGTTTTAAACTTGTTGTTTTAATCCTCCTAGTTTTTAAAGATAGCGAGGAAGATCTTCTTATTATTTATTAACATGGTTATTCTAGTATTATTATTAATTACTTAGAAGCAGTAAACTATAATATTGACGTAAGGAAAGTCATCTATAGGCTAGGCTTATAACTGTTAAAAGTCACGGCTTACATACACACGTTTAATTAAGGTTAAAAGTAGTATCTTACTTATGTTCTATCTTCTGGCTAGCTAATTACTAGCCAGCGCAGTTTATATAAGAGGGAGCTTCGGAACAACCATTCTCTTAATGGATCATCATTCATTTACATTTATAGGCCTTCAAGCCAACCAGCTAATTAGACTTCTCTAGCTCTCAGGCGCTCCTTATCTCCTATGCTAAGCGCCTATTCCATGACTTTTATAGCTTCTTGTTAGCTAGATCCACTGCTTCCACGCAGTTAAGGAGTCTTCCTTTCTTAAGCGCCTCACTGCTTACTCTGGTTAATTTAATACAACTTTTCCATCATTAAAGTAGCTTACATTTAGAGTTCCAGAGAGGGAAGGCGTCTCTACTAGCCATTTTATAAAATAGTAACCAGATGTGAAATGCATTAAGAGAAGGAAGTGTGTATGTAATTCCTTAAGCCTAACGAGCTGGAATAATTCCTGCCTCAAGTCGATACTACTATACCTAATTGCCTCGAATCTTTTCCCTTAGCGGATTAAACTTCACTATCTACCTAATCTAGCTAATTTGTAATTCATTTCTCATGCTCACCGCTTACCTAATTTAACTAAGTTCCATTCTAGTCCCGCTCACCGCCTTCCTAAAACGGTCGTAAACTTTATCACCTCCCTAATTTAGCTAGCTTATATACTTTTCTCGCTCACCGCCTACTTAATTTAACTAAGTTCTATTCTAATCTCACTTACCGCTTTACTTAAATCTTTTACGTTTTACCACCTACCTAATTAGCTTATAGTATCCTTCTTATCCCTTATACACTTCCTATTTGCTCCACCCCTTTATCTTCTTCCTATTACTAGCAAGATAGAAATTAAACGATCGCATATGCACGCTAAAGCTTAATGTCCATTGCTCTATGCACTTTAAGGCTTGCTATAGTAGTCCTTATTGAGTGCATTAGCTAAGTGATTAAGTCATAAGCATCGGCCTAGACCATGCTAAGAGATTGCAGACTAGTTATAATGCCGGGATGATCGAGAACGAGCGTGATAGCACTTAGAGGAAGAATTAAACATAGCCACTAAGGACAGCGGAGATGAATACCATCGCTATAACTAGCTACAGGTGCAAATCCTGCCTTATCAAGCTACCGAATTATTTCCTTTAGTATGCCTAATCATTCGCCAGGCATGATAAGGCGTAAGAAAGCGTGATTTAGGAGGCTACGAGTCTAGTAAGCAAGCGATGAAACGCTTAGCACGAGGATAAGATAGAAGATATTATAGGTTTAAGCGACATAGGTAAAATTATCATGGAGCAGAGCTTTAGTAGCAATCTATACTAGTATTAGCGTGAGAAATCTGGACGGTCACCTAAATTCACCTGCAAGGAGTACGGGGGAACATTCATAAGGTCAATAGTACTAAGAAGTCATATCACGAGATTACACTTAAGTTAAGAAGGTTATAGTGGTAGTGTAAATACCGAAATCGGTAAGCTAAGGGTTAAAAGGACAGGGGAATTAATGCCTGAATGTAAAATGTGGATGAGATATTGTTAAACTTTACGAGGCTAAGCAATAATACTTTAAACAAATTTTCGATTAAGTAGTTAATACCTATAGGTCTAATGTATACTAGGCTTTAAGCACTAATAAACAATATAAATGTCTAGACTAGTAATATAGAGGGACTAGTTCATTAACCTTTAACTAACGCTAAAACTAGCTTCCGTCGATGGTAGTTTACCTATAAATGCCTTACGCTAAAACTGGCTTCCGTCGATGGTAGTATACCCACAAGTAATACAACGCTAAAACTAGCTTCTGTTTGGACGTTAAGACTAGCTTCTATTAGCGGTAGTGACCTATAAGTTGCTAAAACTAGCCTTCGTCGACGGTAATGTACCTATAAGTAATAGAAGGCTAAAACTGGCTTCTATTTGAGTACTAGCTTCCGTCGATGGTTATAACCCACAAGTAACCTAACGCTAAAACTGGCTTCCATCGGCGGTGGTGATTATAAGTAACCTAATGCTAAAACTAGCTTCTGTTTGCACTGCTAAGTAAGGCGAGCATTAAAACTAGCTCCTATCTATAGTAGTCTACCTTAAGTAATATAAGCACTAAGACTTGTCCACGATAGTATAATCTAAGCTATAAAACTAACTCTATTTACAACGGCTTATTAAACAAGTCTACACATAAGTAAACTATAAATGCAGCGGTAACTTCATACTATACCCCACCACAAGTAATGTAACCGCTAACGCCTAGTTCGGTATAAACGTTGAGCAGTGGTCCAACTCACTCGGAAAAGCGGATATTAGAAAACAAGCATTAGTAGAACGATTGGGCCGATTTAGAATAGTCAGCATTTGCTTCCTAACGAGAATAAATATTTACTCAGAGCAGTAAAAACTCTGATCTCACCTATTAGGGATGGTTTAGAGACACTGAGGGCACCTAAAATCCCGAAGGTTACTAGCTTAGCAGCCAGCTTCCGAAGTGCCTTTTTAAATCTATGCTTTTGGTGAGAACCATACGATGGTTATTATGTTTCCGTCTCTCTTTAGCGCTATAACGGATTCGTAGATGCGATGAATTTGCCCTTGTTTAGATTATTGTCGAAGGTGCTTAAGTGAAAGAATGACTGCTTTAACTTTCATCAGTATCATAATCTTGCAATACTTAACTTTTAGTAGTAAACTTAGGGCGTTCGCAATTGCTGTTAGCACCCTAAAATATGGATAGCACCCTAGAATATGAATTTTGTTCTTCCCTTATAAGTAGCCTAGGTACTATACTTAAGCTCAGGAAAGCATTGTATAGGCTTCACAGGTCTTCATTATTGTAGCAGAGATCTCTCACTTAGACTCTATATAAACTCGGCCCGGAAGCAGTTCCCCATAAGCCTTGTTGTTTCGCGAAGGATAGAATGCTTTTATTCTTCTACGTTAACGCACTTTAGGCCGTGACTATTTAATAGTTCTTTATTCAGTTTGACACCCTCTTTCGCCCGAAACCATTCTTGTAGGCTTCATTCGACCTGTTTTAACGCCAGAAAGACTAAAAATAGCTACCTTTAGCCTAAGCCCTTCGTTTGTCACAGGCTAATGATCCGATGACGTTCGTTTCACACCTTTCCTAATCGAACCTGAAGCTCGGGACTAAGATCATGACCGGGGGCATTATATAAACATTAAACAACTTGCTCTTTGCCTGCATTAGATAATTATAAACCTAGTCTACTAAATTTCCACATTAATAAGTTAGGATCTAATTCACTAATACCCACTCTTTATAGAAACATTAAAGCAAATGAGTAAAATTTATAGCAGCCTCAGATATAAATAAGATTTACTAGATAAACTACATAATGCCGAGGACATTAACCATCTTAAATATAGTTAACTACTATATACCACCGTATAAGTAGCTTTAATCGAGTTAAAGAGCTTTAATATCATGCTTAAAATAGTTGTCGGACACTCTTTAAGCGAGATTGCTGCTACGTACACCATTAGTACCCTATCGCTCGAGTTAGCCTGTAAGGTCTCCTACTTTCACGGTTAGCTAGCCGGTAAACTCCGTGCTATTAGCGCCAGCTTTCTTATAGGCTTCGGCGCTATAATTTCGATATACCTTACCGAGAATGAAGTCTTAGCTTACCTTAAGAAGATTAGTACTATTATAATAGGTGTTAGCATCGCGTGCATTAACAGCTCCCTAAACTGCACACTATCTAGTTTAAAGGATGCTATTAACGCCGTTAAGGTACAAGCCGATAAAGACTCTATATTTACCCAGAAGCTTAAGATAAGCATAACGTACCACTCATCTACCATACTAACTACTGCTAATAAGTATAAGCAGCAGATAGGAAGCCTTAAAGCTACTAACTCTCTCTCTAAGTCCTCGATCCTTATAGTTTCTATAGTGATAGGCAAAAGAGTTTGCCTTACTATCATAACTATAGCGCGGTATTAAGTGGAAAATATAGTGTCTTCAGTTCGCTTTACCGACGCCATCTACGCCTTAACGCAGCAGCAGTCCTTAACGTCGAAGGCTAATAGTGGCTTTTTAAGCAGCATTAGCATTACGGATCTTATCGAGGTTAAACCTACCGCCGCACTACGTCGCTCTATTACAGACACACTAACTAAGGTAAGTCCCCATGCGAAGCAAGTTCAATACGTAAGCATGCTATACCGGAAGCGATCCGTGGTTGAAACTATGCTGGACCTTATCAGCCAGCTGTTCACCTTCGGGCACCTGGTATTTATCACCGCTATAAACCAAATTAGTAGCGAAGGTCTACCTTTTCTCGTCGATTACCCCGAGTATCTATTTAATTACTCTAATAAGTACTAGGCTAAGTCGCGTATAAGCTGTAATTATAAACTATATAGTACCATATTTAGCAAAACGTTAGGATAATGGGTATTAGATTAAAATTCGCTGCAGTTAAGAAGGAGAAACTTCCTAAGTATTAAGTTGGAGCTATAGGTTACTAACTATAATGTAATCCCCCCCTTATTTACCCCTTTCCTTTCGGTATACGATATGATCACATTTTAATATTAATTACATAGATTAATAACACCGTAATCTACCCGGCGATAGGCATGCTAGTTATAACTATAAAAGCAGCACTGTAAATAGTACCCGCTAACCGGACTATCGCGGGCCACTTTATTAAGGAAGCGCGCTTTATAAACCCTATTATTATAAGCGAGACCTAGGAAGAGAGGACCGAGACCATAGTTAAGCTTCAGCCTATATGGAAGTCATATGAGAAAGACTCAACCTAGGCCAATATCTATATCTTCTGCTATCGCAATAAAGAATAGGCCGAGTGTTTCTCGGCATGTATCCAGGTTTAGTATAAGGAGGACTCCTTACAGGTTAACATGTAGCGGGAGAAGAAGTTGCTTAGTTAAGATGTCTTACGCTGGTATAAGCATACTATAAATGCATCCATAAGGCCTATAAACTCGTAGGTATTTTACCGTAACGCCGCTAACTACGGGCTACGTTACGAGGACTAGTTTCAGTTGTTAGAGAATCTCCATTAAGACAGGACGAAAACCGCCATCGCTTATATCGATGTCTCTAATCTACAGTTTTAAACGACGAGCGTCATCTACCCTGCCATCTTAAACGCCGTGTTCCACATGCTACGAGCAAGTTCTTAAGCATTCACCTCTGCGTTAGCTACTAACGTCCTTATTAAGCTAGTTAACGCTTGGTTCTCTACTTCGGGCTAGCAAGCCCTGGAGACTGGCTGCCTTCGATGCTAAGGAACTTTAAACGTAGATTAATCTTTAACAGTATCTAGTGAGGATGGTACTATTTACGCGCTAGCTGACAATAGGATAGTCTTAATGTCGATCAAGCATCTAGTTATGGTAGCCATTTCTAAGCCCAACTATTATGAAGGTTATATATTAATAATAAAAAAGCTCCTTTATAAGGCTCAGTGGAAACTACAGCTAAGCCTCCTCGACCCACGATAGCTAACGCAAGTATACTGCCCTAAGGGTAGTCCTATCATTAAAGATAAGGCAACTATGCTTACTTACTACGTCGAGCTAACATCTATAATGAATCTTGCTCTGTCCAGGACGCTAAAGGACATAACCACCGCAAATCGTAAAAAATTGCTAACCTCCTTAGAATGGCACTTAGGCTAGATAGAACACCACGTCCGCATGCTTATGTTAATCTAGAAAGACGCCCATATCAGTGATAAAGATCTCGAACGGCGCCTCTAGAATATCAAGCTTAAGCGCCCGTTATAGAAGTTACATACGAACGTGATCTACAACCTAAAAAAAATTCTTTTAGGTGAAAAGGACCCTTAAAAGTTATCTTCAACTCGGATCACGCGGACGTGTTTTAAACATGTTTGCCTAAGTCTGCGACGTCCGGCTGCGTAACTTTATTAAGTTAGCGGCCCATGAAAATCCGGGGTTATGAATCCTCGAGGTCAGTGCCTGTTGAATGGAAAGGCACTCAGAAGTGGGGCTCTGAGCCGCAGTAGGGGCAGTGGCGCATGGGGCGCCACTGTCAGGGGTACTCATAAGCTTGGCACTGCAGAGCTTGTGCAGGAAGGTTCTCACAGACTCTCTGAAAAAGGATAGAACCATCACAATAGATCATGGACATCACTGCCCTCAATTTTGACTGATGCACGGCTCTCACGAGCTGTAAACCAACCTCTGTTACCGTAGATACGTGGCTGTATGGACTTCCAACAGTGCCAGCACTAGCGGGTTCACGGGCCACGTCTTATTTGCTCTGCAGTCCTTAGAAAAGGAGTCGGGCAGCTTGAGGTTTGGCGAGTATACGTATACAGATATATCGCCTACGTTCTTTAAGCGCGCTTGTGAACGCTGGAAATCCTTGGACGGGCGTATAAACTTTAAGACTTTAGATCTAGAGCACTCGCTGGAGAGCTAGGGATTCGAGGTTGGGTCATACGACGTCCTCGTTGCGGGGAGCGTGCTGCATGCCACAGGCGACCTAATGCGCACCTTGGAAAATGTGCGTACCGCGCTGAAACCCGGTGGTAGGGCTTTGATCCTCGAGGTGGTTGCCCCTGAAGACGTGGTGGCCAACTTTTCGTTCGGCCTAGTTCCAAGGTGGTGGTTAGCGCGTGAGGAGTGGCGGAAGATGTCCCCCTTGCTAAACGAGGAGCAGTGGGATTCATGTCTGCAAAAGAGTAGATTCTCGGGCAATGACCTCGTGCTCAGGGATTTTGAGGAGGAGGAGTGTCATATCTGCAGCATTATCATGTCGACAGGTTCAATACCCACAGGTACCGATTGCAAATCTAAGAATAAGCAGATTCTCTTGGTTATTGACGAGCACTCCCAAAAATAGGCAACCCTAGCCAACCTCATCGTGAATGCCTTGGGCGGTGAACACGCCATCAGCATTGACATTGTGTCCTTAAAACAGTTCCAGGAGATTGCTACTATACTAACCCCTTATTTAGAACTTGTCATCCTTTGTCTCGCGAGCTTAGATACCTTGTTTCTATATAATATGTCTGCTAGTAAACTCGCCTAGCTAAAGCATCTTATACGCTATACTAAAAAACTGCTTTAAGTAAGTGGTCATGTATTAAGCATTAAAGACCCGTAGTCGCCCTTTTATAGTTAAATGTAAGGCTTCTTTCACTCCTTGCAACTCGAAATAGTAACTAATAGCTAGATCGTTACGTTAGCTATTAAGTCCTACTCTTAGGATGCTACGAGCATGGAGCACGTTATTAAAGTCCTTTACACCTCCTTCCTTAATAACTCGCTATGATCTTTTAAGGAGCTAGAGCTGAAATATATAGTTTGCGACGGCTTCCTGGAGACGTATAAGGCCGCCGAGGACGTTAATGGAAATACTACGCTTAGCGCCCTTTTAACTCCGCAACTATACTATAAAGCTTAGTCTTTAGAAGGGCTAGCACTAGCGCTCTCTATAAAAACCATCGGAATGCTTGACTCTTTGTGCTTTGTCGACGATGATATATATAATACGCCGCTAGCAGCAGATGAAGTAGAAATTAAAGCAAAAGCTTAGGGGGTGAACTTCCGCGATGTCTTATAAGCACTTGGTTGCTTACCTAAAAGGACTTTTAGGTATGATTGCTTAAGGATCGTTACCCGAGTTAGCAGTACCAGCGCTTCATAGTTTCAGGTAGGTGATAAGGTGTATATAGTTTCGCCTGGATATATGCGTAAGTACCTCCACGCTCGAGCGACATCTGTTATTAAGATCCTAAATGGTAGTAATATGTCCTTTAAGGCAGCTACGGTGCTTGTTTTAACCATAACGGCATATCATGCCCTTTATAACATCGCCCAGATTGTAAAAAGGGAGATGGTGCTGATTCACTTAGCGGCCGGCAGCACCGGGTAGATGGCCGTTAAGATTGCTAAGAGCTGAGGGGCTATTATTTATGTAACTATCGGCAGTAATGAGAGACAACATTTCTTAATCTATGAACTAAGCATCCCGGAGGATCTTATTTTCTATAGTAGGAATACGTCTTTTACGCAGGGCATTCTCCGGGTTACTGACGGGCGCGGGGTGGACGTGGTGCTTAACTCGCTTTTTAGAGATGGCTTGAAGGCGTCATGGGAATGTCTGGCCTGCGGCGGATAGTTTGTGGAGATTAGGAAAGTTGATATTACAGCTAATGCGGAACTGCTTATAGCATGCTTCGCTCAAAACGTGACCCTTTCAGCCGTAGACCTCCATAAGATTATGCTGGAAGACCCTTATTAGACTGCCGAGCTGTTAAGGAAGACGATGCAGTTCATAAGTGAAACGGGGGCTATGTTAAAGCCGATGCACACGTTCCCTGCTTCTTAAAGCGAGCAGGCTTTTCGGACACTTTAAAATGGTAAGAATATCAGGCGTGTGGTGATTAAGTTAAAGGCAGAGGATATTGTTCTCGTAAGTAGCCCCTTTACTCATAATGTAACAATAGGTATTCACCCCGAGCTTAACTAATATGTTCATGTAGTAATACCTCCTCGGCAAACGACCGTAGAAGTTTAACCTTAGCGCTTCATACCTTATTGCTGGAGGCTTTAGAGGTATTAGGCGCGCCATTATGAAATAGATGGCCGATTGCGGCGCTAAATACCTTATAGTTCTATCCCAATCCGGCGCTGTATCTAAGGCTGCTAACGACACCCTTATAGAGTTAAAGGCTCGCAGCGTTAGTATCTTTGCGCCTAAGTTCGACGTGGCCTCAGAACTGGCCCTTTTAAAAATGCTAGATGAGTGTGCATGCACCGGAGTGCCCCCGATTAAAGGCTGCATCGACGTAGCGCTAGTTCTACAAGACGCTATGTTCGAGAACATAACCCTAGATCAGTGGGACGCAGCCATTAAAGCTAAGGTATACACGGCATGGAACCTACATAGTCTCCTGCTTAAGGATCTAGACTTCTTTATCCTGTTATCGTCCCTTGCGGGGATTGTCGGTTAGATGGCGACAGCTAACTATGCTTCTGGCTGCACGTTCTAAGATGCCTTTACACGCTATAAAGTCGCATATAGTTAAATAGCGGTGTTTATTGATATCGGATGGATAAGGGATATTAGCAGAGTCGTAGAAATAGCTGCGTTCTAACGCTAGCGGCTAGCGAGTGAGGATATGTAACAAATTAACGGTTAGGAATTAATGGCCTTGCTGACGCTGTGCTGCGACCTTAATGCTGCTCCGCTAGGGGAGAGCGAGAGCTAGATACTGGTGGGTTTGCGAACGCCAGCTGACTTTCTTGTTAAGGGCCAGACAGTTTCAAGCTTGTTGGAATGGCCGCTGTTTACTGCGTTCTCGCGAACCCTTGTTGGCACCGAGACGACGATAGTTAACAAGGCAGGATAATAACACGTAACGGACCCGGCGGCTTTGTTCCGCGCTGCTGGCGACTCATAAGATCTGAAACTCCAAGTAGTTGTTAGCGCGCTGGTTGCTAAGCTTGTGCGGGCCATGGCCATTTCGCCTAAGGACGTGGAGCTGTTAAAGCCATTATCGAGTTATAGCGTCGACTCGCTGATGGCGGTGGAGCTGAGAAACTAGATCAGGCGCGATTTTGCCACCCTAGTGGCTATGTTCGATATTATGGGCGGTGTACCTATTTCAAAGGTCGCGGAATTGGTGGTTGCTAGAAGCATCAATGTTACTATTCAGTAGATGCTAAAGTACGTGTTGAATCTAGAATGTAAGATCAAATATTACATTTTTACTATTTTAATTTGGTGTCTCCTCTTTTTTTTCTTTTTTTTTAAAAAGTAAGAGATCTCATGTTAAAAGACATAGTATACCCGTCTGCACATAAGCAATAAGACAAACTACCTAGGTAAAGATTTTCTACACATCCCCATTATTGCCAGATACAGTAAGAATTCTTCATTACAATGTTGATGCCGAGAGCGGCTCAGAATCATGAGAGTGTAAGCAATTCTCTCTTTTCTGTGCGGTAGCTAGACAACCATTTCTACTCCTTTTACCCCTCACCTGGTTCAATGCGCCTCCAGTGCCTAGGAATGCAATTGCCTAAGTGACGGAGCTAAGCGATGAAGTAGCTCTTGCACCTCCGCACGGAAGTTCCAGATGTTAGAGTAGGTTGCGTGAGATATGTATGGAAATGGCTTGTATTGGGTACATATTTATCAAGTTGGAAGACGGAGAGATAGTTCACTTGCGTTGCCCAACTCCATTGACTTAGAATTTTGCAGCAAAACACAGTTTAGAAACCAGCTAAACCACGTACATAAAATACCCTGGCCTCGACTACTCGGCCTGGTTGGGCACATACGCCTAATAACATGCCTCAGCGTTATGTCTAATTCAGTTAAACAAGAAGGACGGCAAGGAAAACGATGGGACGAGTCTCGTTCAAGCCATGTTTTCCTGGCATTTTAGTCTGGAAGATAGGGACGAGGTAGATGACCTAGGTAATGTTCCTCACCTAACTCTAGAATAGCAAAGCATAAAGACAACTTTTACATTTTACCAGCAACCTTTCACTAAAAGCTACTCAAATAGAGATTCTTCCTCCTAGTGGAATTTAATTTTATCTGGCACCCTCTATATTTTTAGTCTGGTGGGAAAGTGGGAGCTTGCGGCTGAGTGTGGAGGGCCGAATTGCTGTGCTCTACTTGGCTATTGTATATGTTGATAAGTATGGTAAAGGCATTGAACGAACGGTGCAGTAGGTCACTGCCAGAGAGGTAGTGAAAAGAGGATAGTATGAGATTAACTAACCTAAACATATCATAACAGGATTGCTTAGCCATCTAAATACCCCCTTTAGTTCCTTAACTACTTCCCCCCTCTCTGCGCCCAATTTACACTGAAACATCATGGACGTTGGGGGGGGGAGAGGTCATGTTATATGGGCGGAGGAGCGGTCTGTAAACGTACGGTGCACGGTTTTGGGCTTTTCGCCTGGATTGAGTAGGTGTCAGCTTGTCCCCTGAGCTCGAAGCCTGCTCCTCGACCTCTGAGTTGGTGGCGCCGGCGCTAGGGTGCGGACGGTCCGCGGAACTATTGATAAGTTGACCGTGAACGGTAGGATACTGGTTCAGGGGTGTCGGCGGGCCCGGAAAGGCCGGTTATAGGTTGAGTTATGGGTTGAGTTGTGGGCTGAGTTGTGGGTTGAGCTGTAGGGGAAGTAAGTGTATTAGCTTTACCTACTATCTATAAGCAAGGTGGCGAACGCTTAGATAGCTTAACACTATGGAGAAGCCGATGCTCCACGGTGGACTAGGTAGTCCGGGGTACACTAGTTTTACAATAGATCTGCATAGATACACACACACAATTTATTAAGGCCCGGCGGCTGAGCTGAAAGAGTAACTATACTAATATACAGGTACTTTTCCTAAGATGTGACTTAATCTCCTTAAGCCCATATAAATAGATCTGCAGTTAGAGCTCATTTTCCGCGCGAGCTCCACTACCATATTAGTGCTGGAGGTCTGAACTAGGGTTCGCATTACAGGAGCTAGACGTTTACATTACGTTACTTCAGTTGAATGCTCTTGTCTAGCAACACGAACGCTAAAACTAGCTGTTTAGGTCTGGTAAATATAACGCAACGTAATGCAAACGCTAGAACTGGCTCCTGTCTAAATGTACGCATGCAACTGGCTCCTGTCTAACTAGCTCTATTTGGGTTTAGTATTGCAAACGCTAAAACCTTCTGCCTGAATGTAACTATCTAGATCTGGCAAATGTAGCGTGATTTAAATAACTCGCTCCTAACCGAGTTTAAGGTAAGGTATAGCTCTTGTCCGGGTCTAGCAATATAAACGCTAAAACTAGCTCCTATCTAGGTAGTTTACTTTACATCCGAGGCCTGATAAATAATGACGCGAGGTAGTGGGGCAAATCCTTAAGCTTTTCGCAGACTTTACCGATAACGTAATAGTAAGTAAATGTAGGCTTATCCAATAAAAACGCACCGTTTAAGAGCACATAAATTCCCATACTACCTCTATATAAAAATACCGCTCTCTCCTCACAACTTCCCCTATTAATAAAGTATTATCTACGTATAGTTATAGATGTTATTAGCCCTAGCCCTGCCTGCGTTAGGGCAAATACGGAGTGGTACCTCACGCGGTCTTCCATTATAGTTTAAATTGGAAGCGTGTCTTAACGATTGCGTTTCATCCAAACGTTATCGTAGTGGTACGCTAAGGAGGAAAACCCAGGGCGGCTATAGGCTCTTAAATAGACGGCACCTTTATCAACCTGCACGCATTAGGTGAAGATATGAAACCTATTGTTCTTCAGCTTACCCTGCAAGCATAAAGTGATTCTTCGGAGGCACCGAACTTAAAGTAACAGGTACTTAATCGTGCCACACTCCGCGTTAAATACCGACCACAGCGGGCTTCGAGCCGGTAAAATTAGCGAGCATGACACGCAACACGACGGACTGGCCTCGGGAGGAAACACCCGCCCCTTGTCTGAGCAATGCTCGCGTGGTTTCATCATCCCTTACCGTGAGTATCTTGAGGACCTAGTAGGAGTGAATGGAAGTGGAACGTTATATTTCACCTATCAAAGGGCCAGCGTCAGCAGAGAGTGGTCGACTTCGACTCCTCCACAGGTGCGAGCTCGGAGCTCGTGGACATTCCAACACCAAGTAATCCTAACCTAACCCATGGCAAGAGTTTAATTCTGCCTAGCTAAACCTGAAGCTGACAACTCCCAGTACGAGTGTTGAAGCTATTCTAAGCTAAGTGTGGGGGCTTAGCCCAGGCGTGAGGCCGCCACACTGACCAACGGGTGGTGGTGCCTTCCGACAAGAAGCAAGGCTAGGGAGGTCAAGATGAGACTGCAGGCGTTAAAACATGATTTCAGATCCCGGTCCCAACAAGGCATTTGACCAGTTCAGTCTCCGGAACCGTTCTGCTCGATAATCTATAAGGAGAACAGAAGAGCAGCTAGGATATATAAAGCTAGACACCCTTTAATCTTCGATGCTGTTTCTTTTCCCTGTATCCACGCCGCACCACACATCCGCTGGTCTTCGAAGGAAAGACGAAATGTCTCTCTTGGTCGCAAACAATGGTCCAGCTACCACAGCCAGGCCTGAAGGCCAGCTTCCGAACATAGAGGCTAGTGCCGTTCAAGACGGCTTTTCTGATTACCTCTTTGCAGAGCGTGAGTAGACCTACAACTCAGGCCGTATGGGAGGGGGAGCTGACTGCAATGAAGAGCCCAGAAGAAGCCGACGCCCATCGCAGCCTACGAGCCTCAGCCTGAGTATTGATACCCAGGCAGAAACCGTCTCCGCTTGGAGTGCAACTCAAGAGAACAGCCCGACCCGATATGCCGCTTACGAGGTTGCGAACGCTCCACGCCCCGGATCTGTGTACACGACCGAAACGCTCCCGCCATATACGGGGGGACCTCCATCCTATCATTCCAACACATCATATGTTCGCCATCCGGGTGCATTAGAAGACGGCGAGCAACTTCCAAATACCCAAGGAACCCGGGAGCGAAGATATGGAAGCACGAGGAGAAAAATAAAGAAGATATGGGAAACGATGCGTCAGGTGGGAGGGAGAGCCGCTGCTGTAGTCGGGACGGGTGTCACATTTATTGTCTTAACGGTCACAGCTCACTATTCAGAGCGTCCCAGTACTAGTATATGTTATTAAAGAGCTCTCGGATTGGTAGTAGTAATATACAGTAAGCAGCTGCACGGAAACCATACCGCCTCTTGACGTTCATGCTCGTCAACATGTCGCCGTTAATAGCTCAAAATTTTTGGTAAAATATAATCTGCGGTAGGCGCGTGAGCTGGTCTGCGCTGCTCCCTTTCTCAAGGCGTGCTTGCCCAATGCAAGGATTCGCCCTCCCAAGTCTCGAACGATAGCCTTGATGTCTGCTCCTGCTCATTTTAATTTGTAACCAGAACGTATAAATAGCAACCGGGTACGCGCAGCATGAGTTGCGCCAATCTGACAAGGGATAGACGACCAGAGGACTAAGGAGTATCAAATGTCGCCGAAACCTCCAGGGAGACGAATTTTCCGCCGAGTACGCTCCTTGCTAGTCGTTTCGGGCGAGCGGAAGGCAGACAGACGAGTGGAGATGAGATTCTCGACAAAAAGGGCATCAACGGACCATTCCAACAGCAGGGGGTATTTCTCGCTGGATTCGCTCTAAAGCTAACGTTAACTGCTTCTCGTAGAGTGGAGCTGCTGCTCTCTGGAAGGATTCGTGAACGAAAGCCGCTAGAGGCTTAATCAGCGAAGGAAGTGATACTTGAAAACGGACGTCTGCCGGAATGGTTCCAGCTGCCCTTACTTCGACGAAGCTTCTGTACGAGATAATTGCAGCATCGTCGTATATAACAGGTTTAAAATCTCGCAGTTCCATATTGTTAGGTGACTCTAGCACTCTCCCTCTATTCTGCAGCACCGTTCTCTTCAATATGTGGCTAGGGAAAATAGCTTCTTGCCACACGTGATGTAGAGATTCCTATTTCCAAGCTCTCCGTCAGGTATGCATTTCAGGCGCCCGGAGAGCATATTAGGGACGACCGAGAAAACATATGCAACGGTTAGGAATCTGTCGTTTGGTAAGGAGCCAACAAGATGGACACCGCGCAACTGTTATGGAACCTTCTTCGGCATAGTTGCTGCTAGTTAAGAGCTGTAAGTAGAAGGCATACCTATTTAGCACGTACGAGACCGTATATGTATTGTTACGAGCTCCGCATCTTAGCGCCAATATTGGATCTACAAGCGGACGAGCCATTTTAGGCGCTGATGTCAAACTGAATTGGATCACAGGGACGGGGTAAAAAACAAGGCAATTCTGCTAGATTTGGAGGCTCAGCTTAGATCATCTTATTTTGGGTCATGTCTTAAAATATTTAAGTACAGTGCATGATCTCTCCTTCTCTCGATTATTCTTAATTATAATCTTAACCACAATGCCATATTATGGACCCGCAGACTGGGTGACGAACCCCGACGCACGATCGTAGAAGTTTAAGTCGTTCCTCATTAACCATGAACAAGAGGACTTTCCTTCATACGTGATGAGACTAAATCTGATGGCTGAAGATTTGAATTTTCTCTCTCTATCGCTTAATGATTCACCAGAAGAGTGTCGACTAAAAGCACTTAAACAGCTTAAAACCTCTCACCCTACTATATACTCTAAAGTCATCAATATTATTACAGGAACGAGCTTAAATAAAGAAATTTCGGATCCAAACTATTTCTTTCCTTGTGTTGCTACAGATCAATATGTAGCAAAGCTGCCAGATACTGCGCAGGCCTGTATATACTGTACTAGATGATTCGCTGAAGGGTCCGATATAGTCTGGAAGCCATGTGGGAAGCACGTTTTCTGTCTGAAATGTTAGAAGGGTCTAGCAACCGGAGAGATTGGGAAAGGTCTACCTCTGCCTTTTAACGCGGTTTGCAAATGTTCTGGGTTTAAAGGACCATAACCGGCCCAAAAATGCGTGCAAGCAACACCAAGATCGAGGTCGCTTTATGCACAGACTAAACGGATCTTCCATAAGGCAAGAAGATCTTATAAAAAACAAGCAAATCCTTCGGTCATTTCTAGCTTCCTGGTGTATTCGTTTTAAGCATTAGTTTTAGTAAGGCGGCGAGGGTTAAATGTCGGAAGTTCAGGGGTATCGCTAGGGGCATACAACCTCGGGTACCTCGGTTCTAGTCACTTGTTTTCCTTGGTTTACTTTCATTCCTCGGCTCACAACATATATATATATTAAAGCCGTATTCAGGCTTCCAATCCTTCTTTATTTCCCTCCTTAAAGGACTTCATCTATAGCAATTAACTACCTTTCTTACCTACTACTATTAATAGTTATAAGCCCGGCTCCTGCTTAGTTATTAACCTTCCACGCAACCTCGGTAACTTAACTTATATATAATACTAAAGCTATAGCTACGAGCTAAAAGCACTATAAACGTTACTATCATTAGGTAACGCCGCTATTTGCAACTAGGATTAATTAATTAACAACGCTGCACCCTATGCATTTTAATAACAGTTGCATATACTAAGCGAGACGACGCTAAAAATGTCCTCCCTCGCTAAAGTAGTTAATACGGAACCCTCTATTATCATCTTAATGAGCTTAAAAAACTAACGACCTTAACTTATAGTAGTTAAGAAGTTTATTATTAATAAGTAGATCTAAGATATTATTAACCTTAAGCTTAATGAATAAACTTACGTTAAGTTAATAGCACTATAATAACTAGTACCTTTACACTTCCTTTCTTAGTTGGAGTAATAAAGATATTACGATAACCTTGAACTTTATAAGAGAGACCTAATGGCCAAATGACCTAAGACTTTAACATTTAGTTCTATTACTAATAAAGAAAGAAAGGTAGATTTTAAGTATGTCCTCGACCTATATATAATTACTAACTATAAATATAAGGTTAAGTTATAAGCCCTTTTATAGTTAAGGTTATAAATTAATACTTAACTATATTAATGAAAAATATAGGACCTATATATAAGATTTAGACATAGTAGCGGACGAGATTAGGGAATTACGTAAACGTATAGCGCTTACCGACTACGTTAAGGGACTTATAGTAATTAAGGACTATTATTAAGTTTAGCTAACGTGCGTGATAAGCGAGTGAGCATTCTAAGCGAGTAAGTACTTTTCCACCCACATCAACACCCCTCCAATTGACACCAGTTTTCTCCACCACCAAATATGCCTTTTACTTCAAAAGAGGATATAGTGGTTTTAGCCCTCGAAGCTCTCAAAAGCGATCCAACACTAAAGGTCAACACCGCTACAAAGATCTACGGAGTTGACCGTATGACCCTAACGCGACGACGCGATGGTCGGCCTGCACGATGCGATACTCTAACCAATTCGCGTAAGCTTACGAATTTGGAAGAGCAAACGATTGTTCAATATATAATTGATCTATGTGCATGCGCATTCCATCCTCGGCTTTGTTACGTGGAAGATATGGCTAATTGATTACTACGCGAACGCGACGCGCCCCCCATCGGTATACGCTGGGCTCATAACTTCGTTAAACGCCAGCCAGAACTTCATACGCGTTTTACGCGTAAATACGACTACCAGAGGGCCAAATGCGAAGATCTGAAGATTATTCGCGAGTGGTTTACACTTATGCACAACACTAAGGCCAAGTATGGCCTCAAGGCCAGGCACGGCACTACCTTAGCTCTCCCAAACACCACATAACCCTCGAGAAGCAACGTCACAGTCAGAGCTTATTAAAAATCGGATTTCCAACCATTAGGGCAGCTCTCCAACCTCGATGCTAGCTGCTGTGGACCAGTTTACTAAGGGAGCAATGGCTATGATGCACGAGGTGACTCTTTTACGTGCGGAGAACTCTTCACTACGTAAGGCCAATGAGGAGCTTAGTAAGAGACGGAGAGCTAAAAAAACACGTGTGCGGCTTGGAGGGTCACTTACCATATAAGAGGCACAGGATCTACTGGACCAGAAGGCTGTGGGTGAGCAGGTAATCCAGGAAACACGACAAAATGGTGGTGGTGCAGGGGGGGGTCGTATAAAGATTCGGTGCTGTAGCGTGTGCGGCAAGCCTGGCCATAATGCACGCACGTGCAAAGAGGCTGCAGAATCATCTGATTCATCTGTTTCTGATTCAGTTGTAGTTGTTTCCTAGTGTGGTTGTGTTGTAATTGAGGATAGTTGTGGTGGGGTGGTGGAAAAGTGCTCACTCGCTTAGAATGCTCACTCGCTTATCACGCACGTTAATCTTAAGATTAATGAAGATCGAGGACTAGCTAAATTAATAGGAAAAGACCCTACGCAATGCTTAACGGCTTAACCTACCTAACGTTACTAGCGACCAGCTAGTTCGAGACTTCCTCGAAGCTATACGGTCCTATAACCCTCTCTTTTATTAAAGCTAGTCCAATTCTTTAAATATAGCACTGCTAACTAATAAACTCATTGAAATCGACGGCTTTAATATCGCTTAAATCTTTAAAAGTTAAGTTAGATAATTAAGATCTATTAAGGATGTTAGCCGGGCTATATTTACTATCTTCTAGGGTAGGGAACCACCGCTAGAAAATTCAAACTAGGGATCATAAGACGGCAATAAAGATAATAAGAAAACACCCTCGAAGTATATCTACAGCAAGGAGCATTAGTACTCTCAATGCTTATACATCATAGAAGTAGTGCGCTAAAAAGGATGGAACTTAAACCTAGTTATCGAGGCTAAGGTAAAGGAAGCTAAGTAGAACTTAAAGATAAAAACAAAGTTCGAAAAAGCTAAGGAATGGTAAGGATCAAAGGATATGCTTAAGGAAGCTAACTTACTATTCTTAGCCTTCGCTAGCTTTACCATTATCTTAGATCCATATTAATACCCTTTACGTAATAGCGTTATTTATAACTTTAGATTAAATAACTACTTAAGAAATAATATCTCTCGCTTCAACTAAGGCTTTATTCGTTAGCTCTTAACGTTAGACTACATTATGACTAGGGACTTATACCTATATATCCACGCTTATAGCGACCTTATTATTAATATTACTATAGCTCCTAGGACCATTAGGCCATTAACTCTACGTAATGCTACTTATATACTTAACTTCCACGTTAGCGTAGCTAGCATTAAGCTCTTTAAGAAAGCTAAAATCTATTAAGATATAAAGTGGGACGTGCTCACTTATAATAACTAAGTGCTTATAAAGCTTACTAAAATTTATAGGTAATTCATTCTTAAATATAATGAGTTATTAACATTTGCTATAGCTATTAAGGTAATGAGTAAAGTAATATTTACCGCTATTAAAGCCACCGAGGTAATAGCAACTTAGTCCATAAGTATGCCTACACCTAAGTAACGTAAAACTAAAGGGTTTAAGATCTAGCATTTACGAATAGGATACCTTAGTAAAGAAGCCTTCAAGCAGCTAGTCTAGGCAATAACCAGGGTAGCTATCGAGGCTCTTACTACGATCGACTATAAGAACTACTCTCGAGCTAAAGCGAAGAACGTAATTAGCCCCGATCTTATTCTTAAATCGCTATGCCCATTTTACTAAGTCTATTTTAATCTCTTCGAACATAACAAATCCTATAATGGCAAGTCTTTCACATGCATCTTTAAAGAAGAATATATAAGGGTTCTTATACCTTACTTCCTTT
This sequence comes from Diplogelasinospora grovesii, assembly GCA_033297225.1. Classification (NCBI taxonomy): domain Eukaryota; kingdom Fungi; phylum Ascomycota; class Sordariomycetes; order Sordariales; family Diplogelasinosporaceae; genus Diplogelasinospora; species Diplogelasinospora grovesii. The sequence goes on along the minus strand of MU853789.1, from coordinate 180,896 downwards.
ATAATAAGTCTTAAGCTTCTATTATAGGAGCTATTAAGAACTTCGTTACCTTCATTAAGACCTAATATAATCTTACTATTTATAAGTTCTAGACCGACGATAAGTAAGCCTTCGGCAACGACTTTTAATTATACTATAGCAGGCAAGGGATAAAATATAAACTATCCCTTCTATACATTAAGGAACCTGCGGGCTATAAGGAGAGGTCCAAGGGGGTAATTAAACCTAAAGCTATCGCTATAAGGAGATCCCTTTTAAATTACTTATGGACCGAGATCTAGTAAGCCATAGCCTACCTATATAATAAATCTCTACGTAGAATTAATGATTGGAAATCGCCATTAAAAATGCTTTATTCTTAGCTGCAAAGGAATAAACGTAACGTTATTACTACTAATAAATCAGACGTAAGTTATCTTTATACCTATAGCTATAAAGCCTACCCCTTAATTAAAGACGTTAAAGCTAGAAGGAACCTACGCGTAAAGCTCGAACCGCACACCTATATTAGTTACTTAGTTAGCTATAAAGGCTTTAACATCTTTAGGATTTAAATTCTAAAACTAAATAAAGTTATCTATATAAGGGACGTTTGTCACGAACTTAGGGAAAACAGCAGCCAGTAGGTAGCTGGCGATAGGACAATAGGACCGGGAGAGACTGGTGGTCAGTTGGGAGCCAGTGAAATAGCGCGGGGCGCAGAAGGCAGAGTAGGGCTTAACCCCATAGAGACGAGCCAGTAGTAGGAGGATCACTAGGATCACGGTGATCCAAGTGATCTAGTACGCTTAGGATCACCACGCATGGAGTGATCCATAGAGTATATATATAATGGTTGTAACTATAACTTAGATAATTTCCTTAGTTATGACAGTAATTAATAGTACTTAGTATTTAAGTGCTAGAGTTATTATCTATAGTCTTATGTCCAAACCTAAGTGCATGCATTACTAGAGCCTCGCCTATCAACCTCATTAAGAGTTCCTTTATCTATCCCTTGCAGCGTGGATACGGATTGTCACACGTTAATTACCTCCTTTATTCTATTACGGAAAAAACGAAGGAAAACTTCACGAACACCATATCTCAGCAAAAGCATCAACCCACGATGGAAGAAGCAGTCACTAGCCTCATTACGTAGGTTCGAGCCCTAACGCTGGAAAGCAAGGAAACACGCAACAAACTCGATAGCGTTGAAAAGGCCGAAGCTAAGAAGCGCAAGAAGCTGGAAGAGAAGGTGAATATGAAAAACAAGGTGAAGCTGCCAGTGCCACCACGTTTCGACAGCACGTAGGACAAGTTACTACCTTAGTTGCTAGCAGTATACTCGTACTGTTCACATCACGACGAGAAGTTTACGGACGGCGAAAATGAGGTGGTATTCACTATTTCATTGTTAGAAGGGAAAGCTGCTAAGTGATACAGCTCGGCGTAAAAGGAATAGCTAGAGGAGAATGAAAACAACAAGCTCTCGCTACACACTAGCCGACTATATGAAGGGATCAAGACATTCGCGGAAGAAATTACAAAGGTATTCAAAGAGCAGGATAAGGTTCGCCGAGCTAAGGAATGACTAAGGCGGCTAAGATAAACTAAGGCAGCGTTTACTTACACGATGGAGTTTATATAAGAAGTTATAAAGACCCATTAGAATGAGGATGCGTAGAAGTGAGCGTTCTACGAAGGGCTAAAGGATGACATAAAAGATGAAGTATATAAAGTAGACTAGTAGGAGCTAAAGCTCGACGCTTTCATCGCGCTAGCAGTTAAGATCGACGACCGTAACTTTACCAAGCAGCGAGAGAAGAGGGGAGGGAAGAGTTACCAGCTAGCCGGAAACCTACCACCGTCGAAGGATAGTTATAAAAAGAATAAGCTGAAAGGGATATCGTAAGGAATACACTCCGGACCTATAAATGTTAACGCAGCATAAGCTCAGGTAGGGAAACCCCGAGACAAGGCTAACGTGTAGTGCTATAGTTGCAACAAGAAAGGACACTACGCACGAGAATATAAGAAGCAGAAGAGAATTAGTTGGAAGCCGGTCCTAGGGAAGGAAGTGGTAGAAGTCTTTAAGGAAACTAACATGCTAGAAGCTAGGTGTACTAGCTATAACAGCGGAGAGGACGCTGCAGACGATGATTAAACGCTAAGAGGAATCGATAACGATAATAGCAATAGTAGCAGTTTCAGCGAAGCAGGATAGCTAGGAACAATGGACGATGACTTAAGGATCTCATTCGACCATGTTAAACTACCACTAAGGCTACTGCTAATAGCCGAACAGTAAGGCCTAACGCTAACCTAAAATAAAAAAGGGCAGTAAAGCACCACTTAAGAGGGCTAGATATAAGGACTGAGTATGGTGTACCTATAGAATAAGGTACTCGAAGCGTAAGGAGTGATTATAATAGTAAAAGACGAGTTGTAAAAGAAGTAAGAGGCGTTAAGAATGGTTGAAGAAGCACTTGCTTAACTTTAAAGCGACGTTATATAAATAATCGGACTAGTAGCAACAATTAGAACCCGTTAAGATGGACCGCTAGGATTGGAAGAAAAGTACGTAAAAGATATGATCGTATTATTAGAATGGGAATACGAGAACGAAAAATAAAAATGGATAATAAGAGGAGAACCATCTCTCTCATAGTATAGGCATTAGAAGTGGAAAGGAGAAGTATGTAATGAAAGGATGACCATTTACGTTTAGGAACATAGATATAGGTCATGAGACGGTCACCCTAATAACATGTATAAGCATGCTGCTTACCTGAAACTGGCCCTGTGGCGATGGTACATCCCATTTCACAAGAAGATAAAAGGGTAGCTAACCGTTATGGCCGTTGCAACCATTATAAACTATTATAAACCGTTATAACCATTATAACTATAAAAGTTAATATTTGACGGAGACTATATATACGTATTACGTAATCATAACTCAGTCATGACGTCATAGATTACGTGTAGACTGCAGTCTACACGTAATCACCAAAAGTCTGCACGTCAACATTAACCATATGTGACCAAGTCCATACGTCAATGATCGGCTACATGCACGATCAACTATACGTGGTCAGATCTATACGTCAGCAATCGGCCACATGCATGATCAACCATACATGGTCAGATCTATACGTCAGCGATCGGCCACATGCACAATCAACCATACGTGGTCAGATCTATACGTCAATGATCGCGATTACACGTCAGCGATCGGAAGAGAACACGTTTGCAGCGAGCCAAATGGAAGCCCATGGAATCTACGGCTTTCAATACATAAAGGACCAAATATCCTTCTAAGTAGTGTAGCTTAGCAATTGAAAATTGACAAGTCTTTACCTACCACACACATCGCCCACCTTGTGCCACTTCCACTACTTACCTTGCACCTCCAGTCTTTGCCATTATTTCCACTTTGACTGAAGAAGCTTTTTTCCACTTCCGCACTTGGGTAAGAATTTCTCTTGGCCCTCACAGCTTACTTCTTACAACATGAACAAAGTAAATTAGCAATACGTAAGATATTATTAAGTAGCGTGGTTTCACTACGTTTACTATAGGTGTAGAACCTACCATAAGGAAAAGTACGAACATAACTTCTGGCCAGAACGATCATGAGGGGCTGATGGCAGGATAGAGCCGATCCAGTGGAACTATCGATTGGACTCGCTAAGGAGCCGTTAAAAAGCATAAAGGTGTAAAGATCTAGCACTAAACGTCATTAAGATGGTAGTATGACCGCGACACTAGTACCTAGCAGTATATAGAAACAGCAGGACGTAGGTAAATATTTTGCTACCCTATTACGCAGCTGTAAACTGTAGACATTATGCGAGGATAAAGTGCAAGTAGTAGCATGAGAGCCGCAGCTAACCTTAACTACCATAAAGGCACGCTACCAAGGGGAATAGTAGGGTAGGATAGTAGCACGCTAGTTAGACGTAGCTAAGCGGATTTAATGCATTAGACGAAGGAGAATTAGCTGCTAAGCTGAGCATTAAGACTACTCGGGGGATAAAGGAGTAAACTGAGAATGCTTAACTTTATAGCGGAGCCGATGCTATCGATAATAGGGAAATTAGCAGCATAATGATATAAAAGAGCCCTTAGGAGAGGGAAGTAGCGGAAACTGATACCGCTTAATAAGGTTATAGGCTATACGTAGATATAGAGTAGAAAGGACATTAAATCCAAGCGCTAGTCGACGGAGGGTTATAACTAAACCTAATATCACTAAGGGTTATTAACTAACTATGGATACCTTAAGAAGAGAAAGAATAGCCAGTAATAGTTAAAGGACCATTCGATATATAGTAAGCTAAAAGAGTAACGATACTATTAAACATCTGAGTTAAAGGAAAGACTACGAGAATAACGTTTGACATCGTGGACATAAGGCCGAGCAAGGATATAATTCTAAGGCGCTTATAGCATGAAGAATACGACTCAGACATTAGTTATAAGGGCGGTAGCCACTTATAACCGAGACAACGGGAGCACTTAACCACTGAAAGAGAAAGCATAGATTTACTAAGAAGTTAGGACGCTAGAATAACGCCGACATGAGAATCACGAGGAAAAGATGGCGAAGTCGATGTATACTCCATGGAAGAGAATAAGTATTTAACATACTAAGGATGGGTCACTTAAGCGGAAGCCGTAGAAACTACCATAGCAGTAAGTAAGTTTATATATTATTAACAAAATAAAGGGACTAAAAAAAACAGCGTATCATTAAAGTACTAAGGTTACCTAGCATTTAAAAGCAAGCATCTAGAAGGACTACTAAAGAAAAGTCCATAGGACCACGAGATTAAGCTTAAGAAAGGAGCATCGCTATGACTCTTTAAAGTATACTATAGCAATATATGGTAAGACGAGGAGTTAAGGAAGTACTTAAGAGAGAACTTAGAAAGAGTACACATTAAGGAATTGACATTATCAGTAAGGTATCTAATATTATTTGTTCTAAAGAAGGATGGGAAGCTTCACATATATATAGACTATCAATAGTTAAACGACCAAATGGTAAAGAATTGTTATCCGCTACTATTAATCTCGCATCTAAAGGACTAGTTAGCTGGAGCGAGGCACTTAACCTTCCTATTACTTATACCTACATTCGCATTAAAGAAGGTAACGAATGGAAGACCGCATTTCGCACGCCTTATAGTCACTATAAGTATTTTATAATGCCGTTTAAACTAACGAATATGCTTGCTACGTTTCAAGCCATTATTAACCATGTGATATAACTATACTTAAATCGGACGGCAATATATTACCTAAACGATATTCTCATTTTTTTAAGAACGCTAGAAGAGTATAAGAGGCACGTATAGGAGGTACTCGACGCATTATAATAGCATAACTTATCGATAAATAAGGAAAAGAGCGAGTTCTACGTGTAAGAGACCATGCTCCTAAGATACTTAATATCGCTAGGATAGGTTAAGATGGAGCTAGAAAAGGTAGAAGCAGTGCGAAACTAGCTGACACTTATAAGCGTTATGAAAGTACGAGCCATCGTTAAGTTCATAAACTTCTATTAAATGTTTGTTAAGGGCTTTAAAGAAGTGGTGCAACCACTACATAACCTTATTAAGAAAGACGTAGAGTTTCATTAAGGAGAGGATTAAGAACGAGCATTTTAACAGCTTAAGGAGCTTATTATAAATGACCCTATGTTAAAACTACCCGACCTAACGAAATCGTTTAAAGTCGAAACCGATGCATTAAACTTTATGATCAGAGGATAACTTAGCTAAAGGGATGACTAGGGAAAATGACACCCTGTTGCATTCTTCTTAAGGGCCCTATCGGGACCGGCACTTAACTACCTAGTCCACGATAAAGAGCTTATAGCTATCGTTAAGGCGTTTAAGGAGTAAACACCATACTTAAGCGGAACCATATACCTAGTACAGGTATATATAGACTACAAAAAAATCTACGGTACTGGACGAGCTTATAAAACCTGAATAGGAGACAAGTAAGATAGGCAAAATTCATAATAAACTTTAACTTCGAGATATACTACGTTAAAGGATCAGAAAACACAAAAGCGGATACGTTAACCCAACGAGTGGATCATAAGAAAGGCGAGAAAAAGGAGGTAGTACCAATCCTAGAGTAATAGGAGGATGGAACACTCCGGCATTAACCACGAATTAGCGAGGACTATTTCGCAGCGGAACCACTATAAGCTTAGCTAGAAAGCTACGCCGTATATCGAGAATAATAACCGAACTTTAAGAAGTATTAAAAAGAGCTCGATAAAGAAGCGCAGGCTAAGTAGGAAGCAGGAGAAAAAGAAAAAGGCGTGTACCTGCAGTGGCGGAAGCTATAGCACGAAGGGAAGATATATATGCAACCAGAACAACGAAGAGAAATTATACGGCAAATCCACGAGTCACCACTAGGAGGACATTTTGGAATCACGCGTACTATTTATTAAGTGCAACGACACTTTAGCTGGCTAAAGCTAAAAGAAAGCATGAAGGAGGCATTAAAAGGTTGTAACCTATATGCTAGAATTAGGACCATAAGGTACCAGCCATATAGGCTACTAGAGCTATTGCTGGTAGCAGAAAGAGCATAAGGTTCAGTTATGATAGACTTTATTACTAAGCTGCCACCATTAAAAGACCTAATGATGGGGGTAGTATATAATAGCATCTAAGTAGTAATGGAGAGATTAACTAAGTAGGGGACCTTTTTACCTTATTAAGAATTAACTACTATGGAGCAGATAGCGTTTCTCTTTATAAAAAAAGTAGTAAGTTAACATGGATAGCCGGACGAAGTCATTATCGATAAAGATACGAGGTTCGCATTTAAGTTTTAGCAGGTACTAATGCAGAGGATAGTGGTAAAGAGCAAGCTTTCGACTGCATATTACCTACAAATGGATAAACAAACAGAATAAATAAACTAAGTGTTAGAAACATACCTAAGGGCATACATTAACCATAAGTAAGATAATTAAGTAGAATAACTACCGTATACGCAGCTAGCATATAATATGATAAGGATGGAGATAATGAAAATAACACCATTCTTTACAAACTATAGGTATGAAGTAGACTTACGTTAAGGACTAAACGTTTAGATACTACAGGCAGCTATTAAAGCTAATAAACTAACCTCTCTGCATGAAAACCTAAAGGTTAAACTAGGGTTTATTCGATAGAGGATAAAGGAATACGTAGACTGGAAGCGCATTAAAGGACCACCGCTAAAGGAGGGGGATAAAGTTTATCTCGTTAAAAGGAACCTAAAAACAATACAACTAAGTAATAAACTAGACTTTAAGAAGGTTAAACCATTTAAAATCAGTAAGAAGATCACAACATTAAACTACGAGCTAAACTTATCATCTACTATAAGGTTAAGAAATAAGGTCTTTTATATTTCACTACTAGAGCTAGCGCTAAGGAACGCTAGGCTGGAACGGCACGTGGAAGTGGAAGCCGAGGAAGGAGAGTTCGATATAGAAAGCATTCTGGACTCTAGGGAAGCAGCAGGAGGAGTAGAATACCTAGTCAAGTAGAAAGGATATGGGCATAAAGAAAATACGTAGGAACTTATAGAACACCTACAGAGTTGCTAACAGGAGCTTCAACGCTTCCACCAGCAGAATCCAGACCGCCCACAGCACCCGAGCCTAAAGGACTAGTAAGGAGCGCGTCCTAGTCAATTACATTAAGCGCGCTAAGAGACTAAGCATCGAAGGCAGTAGCTTGCCTTGCAATAGTAGCCTTATCCTTAGCCTCCATCTCGTTAAGAGAAGCTAGACCGCAGCGAGTTAATTCGCTGCCGCGTATAATAAGGGACCATCGTTAACGACGCAAGTAATTCAAGTGAGAGAGAGACTCGTCGAGCTTTTACTAAGCCTCCGTAAGGTTCTTACGTTCGATATGAAGCTGCCTTTCAGCATCCTACTCCGCCTCGTCTAAACGCTTTACTTCCGTAAGAATGTTGGTAACTAAGGAACGTTAGCATGAAGAAAAGAGGAAGCGGGGAGACTGGGTTATAAACGAGAAGAAACCGAGATTCTGAAACATCGCAAGAATGACCACGGTAGACATACTCGCCGCAGCGATGGGAGCGATTAAGCATCCTATACATAAGAGAGTGCTTGTAATAATAAGAGCACGGTATAACTTCATATCTAAAGGAGTTAATGGATATGGACAGAAGGGATCGTTCGGAGGTTTTCTTTTATTTAGACTTTATAATATGCAAGTTACTTATCTTATTTGATATCTTATTAGCAGGCGTAGGCGCAAACGATTATAGAAAGAAAGGAAGGAAGTAGGAAGTACTTATTAAACGTAAAGAAGTTAAGGAAACTATTAGTTAGCAGCGTTTACAGGTCTTCGGGATGAAGCCCATAGAGGAAGGGCACCGTGTCACGAACCTAAGGAAAATAGCAGCCAGCAGGCAGTTAGCGATAGGACAATAGGACTGAGAGGGACTGGTGGCCAGTTAGGAGCTAGTGAAATAGCGCGGGGCGTAGAAGGTAGAGTAGAGCTTAACCCTGTAGAGATAGGCTAGTAGTAAGAGGATCACTAGGATCATGATAATCTAAGTAATTCAGCCCGCAATGGATCACGGCAGGCTGGGTAATCCCGCCTGCAGAGGCTTATAAGGATCACGGTGAGCTAAGTGATCTAGTATGCTTAAGATTACCACGCATGGAGTGATCCATAGAGTATATATATGATGGTTATAACTACAACTTAAATAGTTCCCTTTATTATGACAGTCATTAATGGCACTTAGTGTTTGAGTGCTAGAGTCATTATCTACAGTCTTATATCCAAATCCAAGTACACGCATTGCCAGAGCCTCGCCTATCAACCTCATTAAAAGTTCCTTTGTCTATCCCTTGCAGCGTAGACATGGATTGTTACAACGTTACCTTCTAAGAATTAGCTAAGTATAATCTTAAAGAGCACCTTAAACCTTAAGCACTTTTAAAGCTTTAAGCACAAGTTAATAACGCTAAGATTATCGATGACGACGAGTAGTTTATTATAAAATCCATTATTTACGTCGCTAGCTTAAAGCTTATAAACTCGGAAGTAAATAACTAAGAAGACGAGGATAACTAGGACTTACAAAAGTCGCTAGTTAAAGAGGCCCTTAAGGACCTTAAAGTCCTTAAGCGCATAGGAATCCTTAATGCTACCACCTTACCATCGCTACCGCCTTACCATCGTTAGCTCTTAGATCTTTATAGCAACTAATCACATTAAAGTCTCCCCTCTTAAAGACCCTTAAGCGCGAATACCTAACCCTTAAGTTACTCCTTCCATTTCCACTCAATCCGCAAGCCTATAAGGTAAGATTCTTCGCTAAGGTAAAGCATCGAATCCATCATAGGAACCTTCCGCTAGAACTTAGAAACTGGAAAGAAATACTTAACTACCTATATCATAATGGATTTTAAGAAGCCTGTAACGTTAAATATAATTAAGTTAAACGTAAGAAAACTTTAAAGCTAGTCCTTTAAAACATCCTCCCTTAAGGTATATAAGTTCTTCTATTAACCTAAGTATTTAAATCCAAATTTAATAAGCATAGGTTCTAAATATGGTTTAAAGCTAGGATTTATATACGAGGCGATCTTTAAGAAATAAACGGTAAAAATACTTATGCAGCTACGTTAGCTAGTAAGTCATTCCGAATGCTTATTATAATTATAGTAAGATAGGACCTTTAAACTTGCTAATGTAATGCTATTAACGCTTTTACTAATAGCACGTTAAATGAAATTATTTACGTTTAATTCCCAAAAGGATTTAAAATACTAGGCTGATACGTATGGTTATATAAAGCCCTATATAAACTATAGCGCTTACCACTCCTTTAGTTTAAAGACCTCTCTTAAACCCTTAAGGACTTTAAGCTTAAGTAAGGAACTAAAGAACCTTATATCTTTAATAACGACTAGCTTATGGTCTTTATTTACGTTAACGATATCATCCTTCTTTATAGAAACTGTAACGAAGCTAAATGTTAGGACTTCTAACGCTAGCTCTTTAATAAGTATAATATATATGATCTTAGTAAACTACGTTAGTTCCTCGGTATACGCGTTCTTTAAAACCAATCTACGCGTAAGATTTAGTTAGTGTAAAACTCTTATATAAAGAAAATTACCACCGAATTTAAACTACTAAATGATTATAATAAGAGGTATCTTAAGACCCTTATTTCTATAAAGGATCTTAAGCGGTATAAAGGGCAGGCTATGCACTCTTAAACCTACCTATACTAGCGTAAAATTAAGAGCATGATTTATCTAGTGGTTATTATGAGACCCGATTGAGCTTTCGCGGCATTAAGGCTGGCCGAATTTATAGCTAATTCATTACCTAATTATATCAAGTTAACGAACTAAGCCCTCCTATACTTATATAGTACTCAGCATCTCACACTCTAGTACGACGGCTTTACTAACGCGGCTCTTATTATCGCTAGCAATGCCTCTTTTACTGATTGAATTAACAATCATAAGTCCAGCTAGGGCCATATCATGACCTTATATAGGGGTCTTATTACATGGAAATCTAAGAAGTCGTCGATTATTATAAGCTCTATAATAGAGGCCGAATTGCTCTCACTTACTTAAACTACTAAGGAAGCTCTTAAGCTACTTTGAATCGTTAAGGACTTAAAGCTTAAACTTAAAAAGCCTTTAACAATTTACTATAATAATAAACTAATAATTTAACTAGCTACTAGTAAGTTACCCCGTCTTAAAACTAATGTAAAGCATGTAAATGTACTTTAACTATAGATACGTTAACTTTATAAATGCAGCCGGATATAGATCACGTACATACTTATTAATAACATACTTACTAATGGTTTTACAAAAGCTTTAACTGCTTAAAAGCAATAACACTTTATTAAGCAGCTGAATCTAATGGACGTATTGCTCTTAATCAAGGCGTAGATCCGCTTAGAAGAAGAGACTGATAAATAAGAAGATTAATCTAATAACACTATAAAGTTCATTACCGTTACGTTCATTGCCACCGTTTTCTTACTATAAATCGGGCACTTATATTTACAATCCTGTTACTACACTTACTGAAATTACATAATCACATATCACATAACCACCCTTAGCCATAACACTACATTACCTATCTCTATTTCCTACTTAGCTAGTACTTATCGCAACAGCTTATCAGCTGGGGGGGTGTGTCGGAAGTTTAGGGGTATTGCCAGGGGCATACAACCTCGGGTACCTCGGTTCTAGTCACTTGTTTTCCTCGGTTTACTTCCATTCCTCGGCTCACAACATGTATGTATATTAAAGCCGTATTCAGGCTTCCAATCCTTCTTTATTTCCCTCCTCAGAGGACTTCATCCATAGCAATTAACTACCTTTCTTGCCCACTACTGTCAACATTAAAACGGTGCTGGACATAAGTAGATTCTACAACGTGGACGGGCACTTGTCTCTTGCACGTGATGAATGGGGAAGAATATCATTTCTCCTGGGATCATGGGGTTCCTAGGATCTTAGAGGCTTCAAATACTATTGTAAGGGCCTCATGTCTGTATCAGGCGTAATAGAGAGTCTTTAAGGTAGAATATGCAAGACGAGCAGCGATTCAAGCGCTTCAGATACCTCGGCAGAGTGCATCCTCCGCCAAGGTAGCCATGTCATTTTAGATCAGGTGATAAGTCACGGGTCCGTTTACATCGTCTTCGACTACTGTAACCCAACTCACCATAGATCCCTGTGATCACAATTGGTCGGGGATAGCAGATCATTTCCTATGAGCTATTACGGTGGGAATCATGTTGATGCACGTATAACACATCAAAACTATGGTGCTAGGACTATTTCTCAATCTAAGAGACGTAAGGAATTTATTTTCCGTTTAAGCAAGGACGTCTCGCCCATACTGCCAGGTGATTTGGTATGAACGCGTCGCCTTTTATGATGCGACGGCTGCTGATATAGGAAATGAACTATTATCCCCGGCCAATCGTGATCACAGGAGAGGCGGTGACTATCTTTTAACATAACTATAAACACCATAAGTAGACCGGGTGTCTGGCCGCGCAGAGTATTCCCTGCCCTGTAAGCAAACCAGCAACACAAGAATGTCCGCGCTCAGTCGCAAATGAGAGGATGGACGCGCGAATGTCCTGCAGAATGTGGCGGCGGCTAAACTTGATTGCGACCCCAAGGACCTTCAGCCGTATGGTTCCAACAGTCCGAGCGTGCCTGCTCTACCTCCTTGTCCACCTTCCTAATTATCTCCCTTTAAATAACGTCAAGTATTGCGCGGGAAAACTGAAAGCTCTACTTTCCAACCCCCTAAACATACGTGATGTTACTAAAAGCCGGGTTTTAGGAATCGTTGCCTCATGTAGGCGAGGGCTCTTAGATGATGACACGTTGAGATGGTGGCTTACGCCGCAGGGAATGCGTTAGCTATTCTTACGCTTGATGTTGTTGTACCGGGACATCGACGGGATTTCTTAACACGACTTCGAAATATATCCCACGCCGATTTAAGACACTTATTCCAGGTTGTAGCCACCATCACGCCACACAGCTCGTTCACGGAATACCTCAAGAACAATATCACCGACACCGCAGTGAACAGTTAGATTTAAAACCTATCGTTCCAGTCAACTTATTAACAAACCTCTCCAGACGCCAAAACCCCCCCATTGGGGACTACCTTTTCGACCGGCTTACAATACAACAAGCGACCCCGCTCCGCCGCGCCACCGGACGCCCCTCACGGCCATCAAGCCGATGGCCCTGTCACCGAGCAGACAGGACGGGCAAAGAAGAGGCAGACAGCCGTCGAGCTCTGTTCCAACCTGTCCATATTCGATCTAACAAAGAGAACAACAATACCAGTCTTCTAGCCTCATTAATATCATGTCAGTTGAAGCTTTTCTGTACCGGAATTCGATATAACGCTCGTCGCCGACCAGAAGATAGCCAAGATCATCCACTACCAGAAGTCTGGCCGTCGATTACATCGCCCTCGATGACACGTCCGCCAAAGTCTCAACCTAGAAGCGTACAGATCCCAAACTCGTGGATCATCTGCCCAACAACCACCATCCCGCCGACCGCCGGTATGCCATACAGGATCGTCAACATGATCAGAAAGAACACTGGGATGTCCGTCTGTGGAGGCTCGATGGCATAAATTACATTCGCTCCAACGGCGATGCTGACCACGAGCCAGGACATGGTGAATCCCCTCTGGAGCGGCGTGCTGTTCTGGTTGTGGAAGCCGCTGAGCCCGCCGATGATGGCCAGCGGAATTAGGCCACAAACAAAGGCGGAGAAATAGTGCCAAAGCATTCTTCGGTCCGAGATCGGGCCTGAGTCGTGTTTGTATTCGCTGGAATAATCGATCTTGACACGCAGTTCGCCCGCAAACTTTCCGAGCCCTCGTTCCTCGACCTCGTCCATCAGCGGGGTGCGCACCATGAAGATAGCCGGATACTCTGGCGTGAGGAGATTCCCGAGACTGTTCAAGACGGACATCCACGCATAAGGGGCGACGGTTAGGCCAAAAGCCGCGTAGCCGTACTGGTCGATCTGATCGCCTCTGGCGCGGTACAGCGTGATGATGGCCCAGACGGCCTGGACCAAGCTGATCAGGAGCTTGGGCGCGCTGTACGACTCGGCAAAGCCCTGCTTCTGCTCGATGTGGCGGGCATACTCCGGGGATTCGAACTCGAGAGGGGCATCGGGTGGGACAAATGCCAGTATATAGCCCTGGTCGGGCTCGAGCGAGTACTGTCCGTGGATCATGTAGCGTCGCGGCACTTCATCCCACGAAACCGCGGACGACCAATGCTTACTGCGACATGATCAGCAGGGAAACTCAAAAGCCCCAGGAAGCTGGGCTGCAATCTGTCTGTCCATACCCCCGGGGATCTACTGGTTTCGAGCCTTCGTCTTCGCTAGGCACGAGTTGACCGCCCCGCGGGGGTTCTGGAAAACCTGGCTCTGACGGAGCAGCGGCAGGCGGCAAAGCTCGCTGCCCCTCCGCCGCGCAGGCCGGTTGAATTTCATCGTCTGCCTTGGGGTTTGACTCTACACAGACGACGTTTCCAGGTTCGACCTGACCTGCCTCGGCAGCGGCTTCTTGACCTTCGATAGGGCGCCTAGCCTCAGGTGATTTCGCCACCATGCAAAGCGCTCTCGCCCGGGCGGCGCGCTTGAGCGGATTAGACTCGAAGCGCGCCCCGCGCTGCATTGCAGCCACGGCCCGCGTAGCGCCGGTGACCGGAACCAGGAGCGCAGCAGCGACGACTAAGGCCGTCTCGAAGAAACCTTGGCCGGGGTGGGTGATGACGGTCCCGGCGTGTGCGAAATAGTTCGCAAAGTAGAACAGGACGTAGTCGTACCATGCTGGTGGAGTGCACAGCAGCTTCGGGTTACCGTGGTTGGTGGAGCCTTCGGGCACGACGATAGTGTAATTCATCTTGCCTCACTGGTTGAGAACGGGGAAAGAATTTTGGGCGAAAACTATCTAAAGCGGCTTTTGCGAACTTAATACGAAGGCTGGGGGCCAAAAGTAAACAGCCGCCCAAGGAGACCCGATAGTTACATCTGTCAGATTTTAGCGCCATTGCTGCAAAAGTTAGGGCCGATTCTCCTGCCTTGGTCGCAAACACATATTCTATTCCAATAGGCACCCTGGAAAGTTTGTTAGTTCGGTTCTTTCCCCCACTTCGTGCCTTTTCTCACACACTCATCCATGTGTCAGCCAACCAGAGGGTCCGATTGTTCCAGGTCCTCCCTTGACATTTACACCAAAACAGAAAGGTCAGCGCAGAAAGCACCAGCAATGTCTCCAGTTCTGTTTTCTCTCGCCCTGGTCGCTGATAATTTTCAGATAATTTAATTGGCTCTAGCCCCTTGCTAGCTCTCTCACTTAACTAAAGCTTGGAAGTACCAAACTAACAAACTTACTAGGGTTGGAGTGTCAATCTGACAACCCCCCCTGTAAAGGCCGTACACCAAAAGATACATCGTGTAAGCTAGCACAGCTGGCGCAACCGGCTACACCTATTAAGAAGCACACACTTGATCGGCGAATTCGTGGTCTCAGGTACTGAGATAAGTTTGAGACAGTTTGGTCGTTTTTAGCCGTCAATGGCCCCCGGCTAGTCTCTGGATCACAGACTAAGATTCTGTGGGTGTGTGTGTGTTGCGTGGCGTGCACCGCCCCCGGTGTGGCAGTGCGCCTGGGCCTGTGCTCATGCACCTGTAGGGCGCGAAGATTTCCCACAGAATTTAATCTAGAATAGTCTATGCGCCCATTAGTCATCGTCTTTTCTGATTCTCCAAGACACCTGTCACGGCCCACGGGGCTAAAGCCCCCTCACGTCCTGCACCGTGCCCACGAGCTTTCTCCGCAGGCAGTTACGAACAGGGACGCTTTAGGCAGTCAGTGATAGTCTTCTCGTTCTGCACACCCGGGACAGTGGGCTAATACCCGTTTCACCAGTCTCTCGCACCACCTCCCTCTCGATTCCCTCCGATTGTCCCCCAGCCACCCCCAGCAACGCCGTTTCCCACAATATCAGCAATGCGCCTCCGCCTGGCCACACTAACCTGAGAGACCATCTGCCGACAGCCATCTGCACGCCGTCCCACCGGACGTTATAACGCTGCTGCCGCCGGATGCTCCCCCAGTCGAATCGTCTGCTTATTGTCACACTCAATCGTGATGCGCGGCGTATCGAGACGAATGCCTAGCGCCTTAAGCAAGCGCGCCACGAAAAGACCCTCAGCGGCCTATAAGAGTGCTAAGAGCTCTGCTTCTATGGTCGAGGTTGTGACTGTATCCTGCTTATTTGCCCTCCAGCCGATGAGCCCACCGAAGAGCTTCATAACGTATCCTTAACTGCTCTTGCGGTCGAGCGAGTTATCGGCGAAAGAAGCGTCACTAGCGATGCGAAGGTCGTCTGAGCCACCGAATTGGAGCGCCAGGGAGCTCGTACGCAGGAGATAAAGGAGCACGCGGTCTGCCGCCTTCTGATGCTCTGGTCCAGGGTTCGTTGTAAAGCGGGCGAGCCGCGAGACCGCGAAGGCGATGTCGGGGCGCGTAATGACAGCGGCGTAGAGCAGGGAATCCGACATCAAGAGTTCAACACCAAGCCACTGTGCGTCAATAGGTCAATAAATAATGTCTCTTGAACGTCGCCATGTCCCGCCTAAACTACTAAACATTATGTGAAAATACAACGGCCTAATTTTCTCACGTCGACTGCCTAGAAAGCCTTCCTGATACTTCTCTCAGTCCATCCGCGGCCCTCCAGTATATAAATGGTCGGACTTAGCCACGAGCATAGTTTATAGTGTTTTCGATGTATCTCACCGTCGGGATATTGAATAACGAGATGAATCTCACCTGCGGATATTAGGATGACGTTTTACTTACCTTCCGTGAGGTGAGGAAGGTTAGAAATCACCTTCTCGAGGTCATCTTTCCCGCTGATTTTCTGATTGTTGATCGAAAGTAGGAAACCCGATTCATATATATCCCATCCCTTTGCTGGTGAGCCGCTCTGTATTCTGCAAATATGAAGACCTTGTGGTACGTCCCTCATTGTGATGGGAAGCTCGGGTGGTGGCTGCTGAAGTATCATCCCAAAGCAAGAAGCATACCAGGTACGATCAAACTCTGACGCGGCCCGCGTAGGTACTTCAATCCGCATCTCTTCCCCACCCCGGACAATGATGAAAGAAACGGTCTTGGCTTTGAAAGACAGGGACTTCGGTGGCGGTTTGCCATCGACAGCGACAATAAGATCGGCTAGCTGCAAACTGGAAGTGGGATCCGCAGCCATGACGCAGAGATATTTGTCGACGCTGAAGCTCCCCCTGTCTAACCACGACGATGGCAGGTTAGCCTCCCGTCTTGAAATTGTACCGAGCAACACAGGAAGGACTCGCGAGTTGCCGTCAGACATATTGAAAATGTCAGACGCCGGGATAGTTACGGATGAGATCTTAAATGCCTGGAGTTTTCTCAGAGAAAGGCTCGCAAAAACTCCAGGTGATCTGGATCAAACCTGTCCTCTAGGGCGGCTTTTTTCCAATCTTTAAGCCTTATTAAGGGACTAGGTTTATCCGGGTACTCGTCGTGGTACTGCTGTATCTTGTTAAGGGCGTTCTTTAGGTCCTGTGCGCCGTACCAGGTTAGGTCCGGGTCCTATTTACGCTACTGGACCTGATACTATAGCTTCTTATAATATACTCTAGAATCCATAATATAATCGACTTCTTACTTAGTTTCTTCGCTTACTTATTTACCCGCAGGGTTCTTAGCTTCTTAGCGGGGAGGACGCTGCTCACTATCGCTGTTAACATCGTTAGGACCCCCGTTGCTCCTAGGACCCTGCATTAGTGCACCCTCATCCTCTTCGAAACATGCATCATTTAGACTGTAGGACTAGCGGATGACTATCCTGCGACACTTGTAAGCTTAGGGCCGAATGCCGTTGTCTCCTTCCTTATCTGGACCGCCCTTAACTAAAGGATGACTTTTGTTATTTTATAAAGAGAGTTAGGAACTATATCGCAGCCGAGTAAAGTTGTTTATGCCTGTCACGGCACTGGCGTGCGCACCCTGTGTCCGAACCACCTATAACCATGACAAGCCGACTGTTCGCCAGGCTTGCCTTCGATGAATATGGCCACTGGGCCGCCGCAGCCATATTCACTCACTGTTGGGCTTGTAGCTGTTCACAGGGTGCCCGCAGGGACCGCAGCTATATAAACCATGGCAATCCTCCCACCTTTGTAAATAGTTCTTCTTTTCTTCTTTAACTTAGTATTCTACGAATAGAGTAGGTAACAACTTGGCGCCCTTGTACCCTCGAATACTGCTCCCGTCACAATGCCTGCTTTATTAAACTAATGCTTATATGCTAGTAATTACATATTAGTATTATCTTTATTTAGCTCTCCTTTATTATTTAGACCTTAAGAGTGACCGGGTCCTAAATCGCTCGTCTTATTATATTTATATCTATAAGAATATTTTAATAACTAATAACTATCAGGTTTATGCTTTGTTTCGCGCTCGTCGTTAAAAGAGGCATAGAGTAGGCTATAGGACTGACGGATAAAGTTAAGGACAGGCTTTTTACAATAGGGTTCTACCTCGACCTTTAATGGTTTAGGTTTTTCGCTTGTCTTGCAGGGGTTAACATAATTCTTTCGGGAGCACTTTAACGCTGCAGACAGTTTTAAGAACCGGGTACATTAATTACATAGCCTACTTTCTTAATAAGCATCTTTATCGCATCGTAATAAGCGATTAAAGCTCTGCCGCGGCTCGTTGGAGCGTAATCTGAAGAGGTCTCTTTCTATTACGGCTCTTAGCGCCTCTTGATTGGTTATATTACATACTGTGTTGCTACTTTTAGACGCATAGCCGCCTTTATGTGTGGGATCCTTTAGGAGATTTATTATAGATTAATCTCTTTAAAGAGGTGTTAGAGATAGAGATAATAATTTTTTAAGGGGTTACGGAGATATAAAAACTGAAGCATTTATAGTTAATTGGGTGGGGGATGGTAGCTAAATATATAATGACATTTATTAGCTTAATAGTGTTATTTTAGTAAGGGATAATTCTTTAAAGCCGTTATTAATACTTTTAAAAGCCGTGCTCGGGCTTCTTATAGAGAGTATTAGTAAATGAAACGTGCAGCTTTAGTGTAAAGATGTATACTTACCCAGATCATTAACGTTACTTAATTTTACTAGGCTAGTTTTTATAAATGAAGGGAGTTTATAAACTTAAGGCGAAGTCATGTTAGATTAAGCATCGTCCTTATCATTATTACTATCGTTATTTAAAATAAAGATCGCCTTACTTATAGAACCCTTAAGGCATTAAGCATCTTATACCTCGCTCTCCCGCTAAGGCTTACTTTAGCTCTTTAAGGAAGCTATAGAGAGTTAGACACTTAGTTTTTAACGATTTTAACTCGCGGGCTTAAGACCTGCTGCTATAAAAGGAGGAGTCTAAAAGACTGTATTATTAAGATTAATATATATTATTATACTACTTAAGGAAAAGTAGAGAGAGAAATAGGATTACGCTCTTAGTAAAGGATAATGTGGAAAGGGTCGATATATAGGTTGTAAGGGTGGATACGTAAGTTATATGTATTCATTAAGAAGGTATGGACGTAAATCGCAGATATATAAATAGTCCTCTTTCTATAATCTTTTACATATCTGAAACAAATAGTAAGGGGCGTGTTCAGTTATAAATATCCTACTAGAACTAGGAGCTTCTCGAGACACTAGTCCCTCTTCTCTTATATCTCTACCAATCATCTACCTAGCGAGTTAAAACTACGCGGCTAGAGGCGGTCTTACCTATCTCTTCTTTTTATTCAGAATCTCATCTCTACTCGTCTGTCTGCCTTCCGCTCGCCTGAAAGGACTAACGAGCAGCGTACTCGGCGAAAATTCGTCTCCTTAAAGGTAAAAGGACTAGGATAACCACTTCCTCGTCTCTTATATTACTGCTAATTATCTAGCTGCTGAATTAAACTAACGCGGCTAAGGGAGGCATAACCTTAATACTCTCTCGCCCTTACTGCGACTTACTTCTTAAGTTAAAATTGCTTAAAGCTTAGCACTAGAGACGGCCAAAATGCGGGCAAATAGATTAAACTCCCCACTCGTCAGATTATATAAGTAGAGGGTTTCTATTCATACCGTAAGGATCATCTATCCGTATCATAGTCTCAAAAAGTGGAGCCGGCAGAATGACAAAAATCATTTTCCAAGTACCTTTTTGTACCCAAATGACCTACTCCAATGCAGCCAACATCGCTAACGCTCCACGCATATAAAAGCGACTATAACCTAAAGCAATTCACAACGCAATATATAGGCAACAGTAGTAGAAGGCGCCCGCGGGCTAATTCATCGATTTCTGCAATAAAAGCAATTTTCAGTCACGTGAAAATTACATGCAGCACATCTATCTATATACGGTACACACACATATAGTGACTGACATCACTCCAGAGAGCTTAACAGTCGCTCCGACGGCTTAAGGAGCCGCCCAGCACGCGTGGGCTTAGTCACGCCCATAGGGCGCTCACTAAGAGTCGCCGTCGTTGGCTTAGCTGTCTTGTTCTTAGAACCTCGAGGGCGCCCGCGAGGTTGCTTCGATAGCTGCGCCGAGGTAAGAGTGGAGGTTGGCTCTGGCTCTGGCTCTGGCTCTGACTCTCCCTCTGACTCGAACATGAAGTTATAAGGGTTATCTTCGGCTTCCGCCCTCTCGTTAGCTACAGCCCTGTCTTCGGCTTCAGCTTTAGCCCCAGCTCTCTCGTCTCTCTTATCGTCAGCCATAAGGTCGACCCCTTTAAACGCCGAGTGGACTCGGCGGGCCGAGGGCATGATGCCTAATGACTGCGGACCCCATGATATAACTAGCTGGGTAAGGCGAGGCGCTTAGGGATCACGTGTGAATACGGAGCTATTGCGAGGTCGTCCTTTAAGGTGCTCTACGCGGTCAAACTCGCGGTATTGTAACCAGTAATCTTTATTAAGAAGAGATCTATCTAACTACTAAAATAAATAGAAATCTTCTTTAACGAGTCTTAACTCGCTAGCTCTATAGCGCTTAAGAAGCTAGTGCCGATAAGGGATATTAAACTGCGTAGTGAATAAGCGTGTGCATTAGGTTCGCGATACTAGCTGCGATATAAAGCTAAGCATATAATGATGCTCCCGAGTAATAAACTATAACCCTCGTTAAGATATATTATAGGGAGCTGATCCTATCCATGCTTAGTTAATGTATGCCCGCAGGATCCTGTTCTTTTGCTCTTTACGAGCTTAAGTAATGTTCCTATTTATAATAGCGACTATATTAAATGACTGCATTATAACCTCTTTAATATAGATTTAGCCATTAATAATAAGGCTCTTAAGATAACGGTTAATAAATTTCACTAGGGATATAGTTCGCTAGCTAAAGTTAAGTTGTCTCTTTATGTAACACGCCACCTATTATAGAGTAAGGAGTATATACGTGTCCTCGAAGTAAGTAAGAATAACGGTTTAGTTAGCGAAGTAAGCTTTAAGCTTCTTATAACTATTATTAAAGTCCTTAACTATAGCAGTATAAACTATATGCTGCTAAAGCTTATACAGCTCAGCACGTAAGTGCTTAACAGTATTAAAAATAGGGCCGAGTTAATTCTTATTATCTTTAAGTTCTTAACGGGCGAGTTTATTAAGCCGCTTAATAATAACCTTAAGATCCTTATTATCCTTATCATTCTTATCATCGTTAGCCGTTACAGCAACTTAAGCGGCCGCTCTCTTATCCTATTTACGCTTAACGTTAAGGATGACGTTCTTGTTAACGTGAAATATATAAAGTTAAGGCTATGTATCTAGATAGATATGGGTAACAGCATTTCTCATCACTTTATCATAATCAGTTATAGTAACTTATAGTAGGCTCGCCTTAATCTATTAACGCTAAGTATTCACTTAATCCATTAGCCAGTCGAAGCCCTCTTAACGCTCGTTATTAATAAGGCCGAATGCACAGTTAAAAACTATGCCCAGATAGTTTATACTATAGATCTAAAAGAAAGCGAGACCTTTATTATTAGTTCGATATATATTGTTATATAGCTAGATGGTAAGATATAGTTTTTACTGCTCTTCGCACCACATATCCATCTAAAATAAGCCTCTAAGCTTAAGCGAATCATCTTATGCCTAAAGTATTATATAGTACTTACTTTATTCATAAAGCATCTTTAACGTGGCCTGCACTAAGGTGTACCCCCTTATGTCCTCCTTACGTAATAAATATCATATGTTTCATAACTGTCGCATATTAAAGATAATGCTAGGAGACTTCTCGCATAAGGACTTTATAATCTCGGTGTTAAAGATGCCTAGCCGGTAGAGATAGGTTGTAATATAAGCCTTATGCTTATCCGTAAACTTAAGAGACATGATAGGATTATAAGCATCCTCGGTAAGGGCGTGGTTATAAGGATCAAGATGGATTTCTAATACCCATTTCCTATTGTTAGCGGCTAGCGCTTTAGCTATTGCATGCTAGAGATAGCCTTTCTTGCCTGTTGTTAATGATCTAACGCCGAGACTCTCGGTCTTACGTATTGGTCCGCGTGCACACCTTATGTCGATATAGGAGGCTCTAAAATTTTTAATGTAGTTGTTGAACCGTTTCTTAATGACGGCGAATAGCGCTTGGCCGCACCACTCTTGTAGTTCATCGAATAACTCGTTAAAGCTGTCGTATTGGAAAGTAACAAGCTTGTACCCAGCTAGTGGGTTCGAGAGTGGTGGTGGTGGTAGCGGTTATGGCGCGTCACTATAACCCGCGTTAGGATCCGCGTCATCTTCGTGATCTTTGCTGCGCAGCTCAATTTCCTGCGCCTCCTTCTCCATTTATCGCGTTGTTAGTAGTGAAAAAAATTAAGGAAGAAGAGATAACTAACTGCGTACACGATCAATTGGCCCCCGTGCGTTGCAGTGGGCTGACTGAGTGGCTGTTGTGGTAGTCATGGTGGTGGTGATGACTTCGGTGGGTAGAAAAGTCTGGCCAAGGCAATGAATAATTAAAGCCCGGTGGGGAAAATGTAGGGCGCAAGTAAGAGTGGGCTTTTTAGGTACAAAATGATAGTTACCTTTTTTTTTTATTGTTACATTGGGCAGTGAGGAATTTTTTTAGCGGGTTAGGGTTTTATATGGGAGCTATGGTATGGATAGATGATCCTTATGGTATGAATAAAAACCCTTTATAAGTAGGATTAGACGATGAGCTCCTCTGCTAATTACGTAGCTATTATAATAGAATAGCTACAGATGGCGGCTTTCGCAGCATATTATCATCGCAGCGAATCACGTTTAGCCGATGTAATATAAGCGCGTCATCTCCTCCCCTCCCCATGCCATCCTTCCCCTTCTATATAAGCTCGTTCCTACTCCCTTGCCCTTATCATACTATTCCAGACACTACTAATAATAAGTAAGATCTTACAGAGCTGCCTTACGCACTGTGGTCTCAGCTTACCAGCTCCTCCCTAGCTTTGTATCTACCTTATTATTACTTAAAGAAGGGCATAGGTTATTTATTATGTATAAGGGTGTAGATCACGAGTCTTAAGCAGCGGTAAAGAGACTACCTCATCTTAGAATCCACCTCGTCCCCTTTTTACTTCCCCTTACTACGCCAAGTTTCCCCCCTCTTAACTCTCCAGAACTTATCCAAATTAGACCGCTTCTTTCGTTTTCGAATCGTCCTCGCCATTCCCGTCCGCCGCGGCCAGAATCACTGCTTACTAACCAGAACTAAACATCCCTTAAATTAACGTGACCGGCCCCCTACATATCTCGCCGCAGCTTCGCTAGCAATCGGTCCAACCACAACCAATAAGGCGTCTAACCTACAGATGGGGGGTGTTATGGACAAGCCTTATAAGGGAGAGGAAGCCTCCTAATGTCTGTCTAATTAACGCTATAGATGTGGCATTTTGTAACGGGTCAGGATAGGTAAGCTATACGCTTTGCGCTAAGAATCCACTAGGCAGATATGCAGTCACTCTCATGGATGAAAGGAGAGAATATATCGGGCGTATAAACTAACGTATATGATAAGCGAGTGAAACATCTAAGCGAGTGAAACACTTTCCACCGCGTTGCGTATCCTTCACACTTGACCTTAAATTATTCCACAACGAACCATGGCTTTACCTTCCAACGAGGCCAGGATCATTCTTGCACTTGAAGCTCTTAAAAATGACCATACTCTTAGTCTTCGGGCTGCAGCGAAGATCTATAGCGTCAGCCCCGCGACACTTATGCGACGACGCGACGGCCGGCCTGCACGAAGCGATACTCCAGCCAACTCACGCAAGCTTACAGATCTGGAAGAGAAGGCGATAGTTCAGTATGTAATTGAGCTATCTACACGCGCATTCCCACCTAGATTGTGTGGCGTGGAAGATATGGCTAACTAACTGCTACGCGAACACGACGCGCCTCCTGTCGGCAAACGCTGGGCCCATAACTTTGTTAAACGCCAGCCAGAGCTCCGTACGCGTTATACGCGTAGATACGACTACCAGAGGGCTAAGTGTGAGGACCTGAAGGTTATTAGCGAGTGGTTTGCGCTTGTGAGGAACATAAAGGCTAAGTATAGCATTCTGGATGAGGACGACTATAACTTCGACGAGACTGGGTTCATGATAGGTATCATTTTCGCGGGTATGGTGGTTATAACCTTAAATGGCCGTAGTAAAGCGAAACTAACCCAGCCTGGTAACCGCGAATGGGCTACGGTGATCCAAGGTATAAATGCTCGGGGCTAAGCTATACCACCGTTCATCATCCTAGCCGCACAATACCACCTCGCTAACTGGTATTCAGAGTGCAACCTTCCAGCCGACTAGCGCATCGCAACCACCGAGAACGGCTGGACTACTAATGCAGTAGGCTTAAATTGGATTAAGCACTTCAACTACCACACGGCGCCCCGGACAAAGGGCAAATACCGGCTATTGATCCTCGACGGCCATGAAAGCCACCACTCGACTGAATTCGAGCTCTACTGTAAGGAAAACAACATCATCACGCTCTGCATGCCTCCGCACTCTTCCCACTACCTCCAGCCACTCGATGTTGGCTGCTTTGGGCCACTGAAGCAGGCGTATGGTCGCTAGATCGAGCACTTGATGCGCGCGCATATTAACCACGTGAGCAAGCTCGAGTTCCTCTGTGCCTTCCGCGAGGCCTTCTTTGCTTCTATGACAGAGAAGAATATACGCGGCGGCTTTACAGGGGCTGGCCTTGTACCGTACGATCCAGAGAGGGTACTTTCTAAGCTGGATGTAAAGCTTCGCACGCTAACACCTCCCAACTCACGGCCCGGCACTGCACAACCTTAGGTCTCCCAGACACCACACAACCCCCGAGAAGCCAACTCGCAGTTAACGCTCATTAAGACTCGCATTGCCAGCTATTAAAATAGCTCCCTAACTTCAATGTTGGCTGCTGTGGACAAACTTACTAAAGGTACAACGGCAATGATGCACCAGGTGGCTCTTCTTCGCGGAGAGGTCTCTTCGCTACGTAAGGCTAATAAGGGACTAAGCAAGCGCCGAAGAGCTAAAAAAACACGCGTGCAGCTTGGAGGATCACTTACTGTGCAAGATGCACAGGATCTGCTTAATTAGAAGGCTGTGCGTGGGGAAGTAGTATAAGAAACGCAGCAGGACGGTAGTGGTGCGGAAGGGGCTCGCAGGAAGATTCGGAGCTGTGGTGTGTGCGGTAAGCCTGGCCATAATGCACGCACTTGCTAGGAGGCCGCAGAATCGTCTGATTCAGTTGTTTTTAATGTAATTATAGTTGGTTCTTAGTGTTAATGTGTTGCAGTTAAGGATAATTATCGTGGGGTGGATAAAGGTGTTTCACTCGCTTAAATGTTTCACTCGCTTATTATGTACGTTAGCTAGGTATAAGAGGTTTAATAAAGGGAATCTTATAAGTTATTATAAAGGAAAGCATAATAAATCTTTAATAGCTTAGTATAAATAAAAGACTAAGTTAAGCTAAGATAAGTGACTAAAGCTATTTATCTTAACCGTAAAGTAGTAAGAAAAGCATAGAGAGATAAGCTAAATGAAGCATATACGGCGTAAAATGACGGCGCAATTCGAGGATAAAAACAAAGAAGAGATAAGGGAAGGAGAGAGAAGTTAAGAGTATAAGAAAGGGACGTTGGAGAGGAGGGCTTTATTTATACTACGGCGTGTTAGGTAAGGGTGGTGTTAAAAATCGAGAGTAAAGAAAGTAATAAAGATTAAACTATGTAAAGTTAAGATAAGATGATAATGATTTATCTATGTCTTATCTCATCATCTCTATTTATAATTTATAAAGTAAAGCTCCTCTTTAACGTACATTATAAGCGAGTTGCGTATATAAGCGAGTTACGCACTAGTAAGGGCTATATTAACATTTAGTTATAGCATTAAGAGCTAATTTCTAGTTTAATCCCGGCTATTAATACTGTAGCTAAAGGTTAGTACAGCCCTTACTAATGCGCAACTCACTTATATACGCAACTCGCTTATACTATACGTTATATATAATTAATACGTGGTGAAGAGATTCCACACATTAAGGTGATTCTTATGCTTAAAAGGAACTTTATTCTCTTTTAGTAATAAAAACTTCTTTCACTTCCTTTATAATAATATAGTAAAAGGTCTTTTAATTCTTTATTACCATGCATTCACTTTATATTCATGGTGGCTCTATACTAGCGTGGACCCACATATTAACTTGTATTTCTAATAAGTGGTGTGAAGCGGCTTAGCGTGACGCTATACCCGATTAGGAGAGCCGCTAAACCCGGCGAGTGCGATAGCATGTTCTGTGAGTGCGCCTTCTATTTCCTGTCACACTTAATAAAACCTAGATCTAGATACCTAGTTAAATACTGTAAAGAATTAGGAGTTGCAAAATCAACAGAGTTTCTTAACATGTATAGGTAAGCTAATGTAAGGTCCACCCGCATGCGCCTTACATCCGCGTCCAAACGGCCAATTTCCATTAATAAAGTAAGTGGTTACACCGATGTAACGCTAGACATCTGCCACGATTGGCTAATTCCCAGTTAAATATTCCAAGGTAAGTAAAATTAGATTAATGAATAAAGATTAAATAAAACAGCTGGAAATGCCCTATAAGGTACATGTAATGCATAGCTCTTGTCGGGGTCTGTTAGAAGTGATGTAATACGCAGTGAGCACATGTAATTGATTTAGTGTAGTTATGTGTGTCTAAGTACTTTAGGACACCTTTTTGGTGCAGCGATGGAAATCTCTTAAATACACAGCCAAATTGGCTTACTTTCCGGGCTTGGCCCAGCTAGCCATCTTAGGCTACTGGTCGGACCTATTAAGCTATCGAGCGCCGATAGCGCTGTGCTTCCATGCGCTCAATCTAATAGGGTCTAGCAATATAAATGCTAAAACTGGCTCTTATCCAAGTAGTTTACTTATACATTAGTTGAATGCTCCTATCTAGCAATACAAACGTTAAGACTAGCTGTTCAGGTTTAGTAAATGTAATGCAAACGCTAAAACTAGCTCCTATCTGAATGAAACGCATGCAACTCCTGTCTAAATGTAGCCCAAAACGCTGAAACCAGCTCCTGTTTAGGTCTGCTAGTTCCTGTCTGAATGTAATGCATGTAACTTGCTCCTATTTAACTGGCGCTGTCTGGGTCTAGTAGTGTAAATGCTAAAACTAGCTTCTATCTGAATGTAAACTATCTATATCTAACAAAAATATAATTTAAATAACTGATAACTATCCGGGTTTAAGGTAATGCATAGCTCTTGTCCAGGTCGATTAATGTAAATGCTAAAACTAGCTCTTATCGGGGTAGTTCACTTTATATCTAAGGCCTGATAAATAATAATATGAGGTGATGGGGTAAATTCTTAAGCTTTTCATAAACTTTACTAATAATGTGACAGTGAGTGAATGCGAGCTTATTTAATGAAAACGCAGCATTTAAGAGCACATGAACTCCTATACTACCTCTATATAAAAATATTGCTCTCTCCTTACAACTTCACTTATTATAGTAGTCCATTAAAATATGAATGTTTCTTAAGCATCCTCCTAGCCATATACTGGAACTGAAGCCTAACGTTAAGTATAAACTATAAACCTATTAATATTTAAAAGGGTACTTAGATTAGTATTTACCGGATATTATATTAATTATTTAGCACTCGGCTTAATGGTAACATGAAAGTATATCGAATCTCTTAAAGATAAAGCCACATTTCCTTAAAGGGAGTTATTTTTCTAGTGTTTTTAAACTTAAGGGTGGTCTAATAAAGAGACATATGAAATCGTGATTAAGATTTAAATATAGTTATAGGGCTGGGTAGCTGCTTGACTTTAAATCTAACCTAAGGTCCTTTCAAGGCGTTATTATTACCATTTAGCTCCTATCGGCTTAACAAACTGCTAACTTAAGTAAACTATAGGGCATTTATGGTAAGTGGCTCTAAAGAGCGAACTTAAAGTGCTTAATGCTAGCGCCTAACCACGTATAAAATACTAATATGTTTAACTAAAAACCTAGGCCTTTCCTTTATCTGGTAATAGTTAGTTGGGCGCTTCCAGATGATGGAGAAGATTCATGAATGCGATGTGTAAACACCATCTATGCCACTTACATCTATTTTTAGAGACGGGCCATAGCTCGCGGTGGTAGAAACCCCTACTAGTGAAGCTAGCATAATAACTAGAGCTCATTAACTGATCATAAGCTGCGAGCGGTCTTACTCGCTAAAGTTATGTTAAGCGTGGTTATTTAAAATGGTAATTTGCTGGGCGTAAACGCACTCTTATAGAGTCCTAGCAGCTTTACGCTAGGAGTCCCTAGGGCCATAGGTTTATTAGTCGCGCTTTGCTGCAAAAGACGAACCTATTCCCTATATGGAACAGTGTTAATAGCGATGCTCATTAGATGTGGAAGTAGACTCTCGAAGGGAACCATTTCAGAATTAGTAATGTTAAAGACCATAGAGGCCCTAGTATGCATAGGTCGCCTGATAACATACTCTATGATTTCCATAATGATTTAGGATAGAATATCAATCGGAATCTAGTTGATATCGTTATGTTGCCTTAGCATGCTTAGTAAAGCGCCAATATGCTAAGATGCTCATAAAAGGGTAGGAAACTATTCTCGAGGTGGCTAAACTCCTTTATCGTGTACTGGACCAGCGATTTACCTAACTCACATCACCACGGCAGGGAGACTAATAGAGCAGACATATGCCTCTACTATACGTTCTATAACATACTTAAATTATAAGTAACCACTAGTTATTGCTAGGAGGTCGTAAGAGATCTCTTTTAAAATATGATATATATTCGAGAAATAAGTAATCCTAAGGCTCGAGATGTATAGAAAAGGCGGATGACGTGGAGATCGGTATGAGAATTATAAAAAGTCTCGTACCCCTTTAATATGCTGCCGAAATTCCTTAAGAGGTATAAGGAAATGGATTGGCTAAGCATTATAGATAATTAACGTAATCTCGTTCATTAGTTGCTTTAATAACTGCTCGCTTAGTTTAAAGCTCGGTGCATTAAAAGTCGCTTTTATAAAGAAGATCCATTCCTCTTTTAAATGGGGAAGCCTTCGAACATTGAGAGCAGCTACTTGCTTCTATTTTACATCCTTAGACTGATTTAGATAGTAGATCTTATGAATCACTATAGGAGGTAATGCCTATAGAGAAGAAAGGATGTAGGTTCCTAGTGACCTTATTAACCTAGTTAAGAGGACAGTTCATGGTTTGTCTGCCAGTTAAGGTAGTATAACTGCACGTAGCAGTCAGACCTAGGGGAGAAATTCATTAAGAGCTTTGTTAAGTAGACCGTCCTTGCCCTCCATTATTAAGGATGCGAGATCGGTAAAGGCTGCTTGATAGGAAGAGATAGAGAGGAATCCTAAACAGGCAGCGGAACATAAAACGTGCCTTCGATTACCCGACGTTTTACTTATCATACTTAAATACTAGTGCTATCTGGAGTGTTTCTCACTCACAAGAGGTCATATGGCCTGACTTCCTGACTTCGACTTCGACTTAGGACCGTGAGGAAGCCATTTCCATTGACTTAGAATGTAGCAGAACCTGCGGCGAGAACGAGTCTGGAAATGAGGATGTTACAATCGAGACATGGTACGTAGATACTTTTTGCGTTTTGCAAGGCACGTTAGCTTCGGCGTTGATAAGGCATATTGTAAGGAAACTTTGCTACATCCTAAAATCTAAGAGCGTCACGATGCACGTAGCAATTATCTCATTGCACCATAGCCTATAACCCCAACGCCTACACGCAATTCCCTTTACCACCCAGTACACAAGCCCAAAATAGTCAATTTTTTACCCAAAAGCCCCTTCTCTGCATCTACGGCTTCAGTTTGACCTTTTCTAGCTCTTAGTTAAAAATGGCTCTAGATACTATATCGGCTCCACTTACTTGGGAGCAACTTCGCCTTTCAGCTAGGGCATGTCGCCGACTAATTCTGAATCCCACTCACGAAGCTTACCCACATACACAATTTATTAACGCCTGGTGGCTGAGCCGAAAGGACAACTATATTAAGATATAGGTACTTTTCTGAAGATGTGACTTGATCTCCTTAAGCCCGTACAAAATCCTTTTCTCTTAATTATGATCACTCATATGCTATTTATCTCCGGATTCTCATGGGTTAGTGATATTATTAGCAGGCTAGCTTGAAGGCTATTCCCTAAGTGTATTAGCATAATTGCCCTTTCAGCTCAGCTGTTGGGCGTTAATACATTGTGTGTGTGTATGTGTGATACGTGGCAGACTAAAGAAGGGATTAAGCTATCTACTAAATACGACTCTTTATTCAGGGTGAAAAAGTGCTGTTAACTTTCATGACTCAATTGCTCAGGCTACTTCTAGAATCAGATGTAAGTGCATTAAGGGCTCTAACATGTTAGCAGATGGACCATAGCATAAATGATAGCCTCGGTAACTTCATTTTCGGCAGTCTTATAGCTAAGATAAAGTAGAAAGGGCTCAGATAAACATGATATTTCCTGACTCATTTTAAAAGCAATCTTAACATGGCGAGCCAGCTTGTCCCGAACAGCGTCCTGGTTAGGGTTTTCTTAGCATTTCTATGAGAATATAGCGCCTATCTTTTACAGTAGCAGGCTTACGTAGAAGTAGAGACCTAAGTAGCTTACTTACTTAGAAGCAGGATTGCCGAATTAGAAAGAGAGAATAAAGACATAAGGGATTATTAAGACATACTATAGCGAATAGTCGACATGTAACGGGAGCTCGTTGCTTCTTAGGAGGCTGACCTTGCTTGAGTAAGCGTAGAAAGTGGTTCGATCTCCATTTCTAAGACGCTATCTCCGGCGCTCGTGTTAGATTCCACAGACGAACCCCACGCTTGAGCACGCTAAGCCTGGTCCCTGCTGTTTCCCTGAGAGCAAGCCGGAAGTGGCGCTGAGTGTCTCGTTTAATCGTTCGCCTACATCGCGCGAGCTTAACAGTGCATATGGATAGGTCCATGCCAAGAATCCCTGACCGAACACATCCCACAACAACCAAGCTACTGTCTCCAACACTTATCGATTACGAGATTCGAGCTCCAGGGGGAACGACAACGGCGTTTAACACTATGCCTGAAGAGGTGCAGAAAACAGTCTATTTTATGCGGTTAATTACCATTTTCCAGCAAGTTAGCCATAAGGAACCAGCGGAAGCGGTGGAGATATTAGTGCTAAATGAGGATAGGGAACCCCTTATACTCTCTGGTTTCCTGCTTACAGACAAAGTGCTGGAGGCTAATAAATATGACCTTAGCTTATTAGTTTACCGGGAAAAGGCACAGAGTGGGTTAGACCCAAGTTTAAGCATAGCAGGCTCACTAGTGTTACGGAACGGGAAACTTATCATACCAGAAACTAATAACTTACGAACGAAAGTCCTTACTAAGGTGCACTCCCGGATTACTACGGCTCACCCTAGGTGAAATAAAACGAGACAGATAGCTATAGTCCAGTACTAGTGGTCGGGAATAACCGGTAACGTAGACCGGTTCGTGGCTAACTGCATAGGCTGTCGTCCTGTAAAGAAGCCGCGTAACAAGACCCTAGGGCTATTAAAGCCGCTACCGGTGCCACTACGAAGTTAGACTTTGGTAGCTATTGATTTCAATAAGATGCTACTAAATAAGTATGGCTACGATAATGCGCTAGTCATAATTAACCGCTTAAGCAAAGCCGCCTAAATGGTGCCATATAAGTCCACGGCAACCGTTAAGGACGCAGCAAAGATGTATTATAAGGGCCCTTATTGGATCTTTAGCCTCCCACAGGAAATCGTGAGCGACCAAGGGCCCTAGTTTACCGTAAACTTCACAAGTGAGCTCTTAAGGATCCTTAGCATTAAGTGGAAGCTGCTATCATTAGGGCATTCTTAAATGGTAGGACAGGTGGAAATAATAAACGAGTACCTAAACCAAAGGCTCAGGCCCTTTATTAACCACTACCAAGATAACTGGTTACGAGCTATACCAGCGATGGATGCGGTTCAAATAGGGACCCCTCACAATAGTATTAGGATGCAACCTTATGAGGTTCTTATAGGTTTCCCTATGCTAATGCCGTTTAATTAAGAGGCTCGGACAGGGCAACGAGAGCTGTTAGGACTACCTCCTAAAGAACGAATCAACCATAAGGAAGCATAGGAAGTGGTATAAAGGATATAGGAGTATGTCGAATAGGCCCGAACGCTAATGGGAAAAGCACAAGATAAGCAGGTGGAACAGGCTAACCACTACCAGCGAATACCAGACTTCGGTATAGGCGATCGAGTCTTCGTTATTAAGAAGGCCTGGTTAGTAGATAGACTAAGTAATAAGTTAGACTACCCATTAATAAGATAACATTATAAGATAGTCGAAATAGTAGGCTACTCGTACCGCTTAAAAGTCCCAGATAGCTAGCGTGGTACGGACGTCTTTTATGCAGATCGACTACGTAAATACCTTAATAACCCCTTACCAGGGTAGGAAGCTGAAAATTCTACAAGCGAGATTATTAATGACGAAGAAGAATAGGAAGTCGATCACGTCGTAGCCGCCCATACGTACTATAACAAGCTTCAGTACCAGGTCTAGTGGAAAGGCTGGGACCCGGACCCTACGTAGTATGACGCAGAGAGCCTGAAGAACGCACTCATGGAGCTACGGAAGTTTCACGAGGAGAACCCGGACGTGGCTGGCCCACCTGAGCGGCTGCAAGCCTAGATTGACGCCAGCCTAGAAGATAGGTTCGATCCTCCACACCCAGAAGATAACTTACCGGCGCGAGGGCGCGCTAGCGCTGGGAAGCTGTTGCGCAGGTTAACCCAAAAGAAGGTCACATGGAAAAAGTGACTACGTAATCGCGCGGAGGAAATGGTGGAAGTTCAATTCCGGCTGGAAGCATTGTTTGCTTTGGTTTTTCAAGGCTCGGGGCGAGCCTTTTTCCGAAGGGGGGGTAATGTCACGGCACTAGCGTGCGCACCCTATATGCGAACCGCCTGTAACCGTGACAAGCCGACTGTTTACCGGGCCCGCTGGGTAAATGTGGCCCGCCTTCTGATAAGCTGACTGTTCACTAGGCCCGCCTTCGGTGAATATGGCTACCGGGCCGCCGCAGCCATGTTCACTTACCGTTGGGCTTGTGACTGTTCATAGGGCGCCCGCAGGGACCGCAGCTATATAAACCATGGCAATCCTCCCACCTTTGTAAATAGTTCTTCTCTTCTTCTTTAACTTAGTGTTCTACGAATAGAGTAGGTAACAACTTGGCGCCCTTGTGCCCTCGAATACTGCTCCCGTCACATAAATGTCACGGCAGCAATTGGGCAGTCACACCAATGCGCCATGTCCTCTTCAAAAGGATACAAGTAACCAAAGCTGCAAACTCCGGCTCTCAGACTGCACTATATGGTTGTCACATTCCGCACCTTAACCTGCTCATCGCATCGCATCGCACCTGCATGCATGCTATTCGCCAGTGCCGTGACAATAGCCCCATCACGTTAGCGAAGCTAGCGAATGCTAACGTCGGTAAGGCTGGTTCTTTCGGCGGTTCTTAAGGTGCCAGCGTGCTCGGTGCTGATGCTTACTTCTAAATTCGTTTAAATTTATGCTTGATTTTAAAATCGTTTTCCTTTATTTTTTACATCTTAACTATAATCACTAGATTAAGGACTTAGCCTTTAAGCCTTAGCGATTCTACTAAGTAATGGCAATCTTTATACTAGTATTCCTAGCCGTAAAAATACTTCGGCGTTCATTCGCCAGATGGCTCAGTCTGGGAGTCACTCTAAGAGTTGCTAGCTCCTAAGCTAGCCTTCACTCCCGAGCCCTCTTTCTTAAGCAGCTTATGGCCTTAGAAGATGGTAAATATAGCTCGGCTAACTTCTTTAACGATCCGTATTTATTAAAGTTAGCTTTAGAAAATTTAAGCAATATCAAAGCCGTTAATATCGAGTGGTTAAGTGGTTAATTACGCTATGTTTAAAGTATTAGACTAAGTTTAGGTAAACAATAGGTTATAAGGTTTTACCGCCTCGAGAAAGTCCCTTACCAGCTAGTTGCTAGTAACGTTAAGTAAGTTTAATCATTAAGCATTACATAGGACCTTATCTTATTAATTTAGCTAATCTTCGACCTTTATTAATTTCGAGATTATTTAAATCTAGCGATAATCTTTAGTTACTACTTTAGTCTCGGCGTAATTAGTAGGCGCCACCCGAAAACGTAGCTTCCTTAACTCATTAGCGATGGTATTATAATCCTCGATCTAAGCGCGGCACATAACACTTACGTTAGCTTAAATCTATTGCTTAAGGGTGGATAGCGTTATTAACTTAGCTTCGTGTTTTTGATTGGCCGCCGTAAATAGGTTGTAATTGTATTTAAAGTCTGATTTTCGTTCCGTTTAGGAGGTTAAAGCGAACGTTAGCGTTAGCGGTTATAGCGGCCATCATTCCTTAAAAGTGTCGGGGTTATTAGCGGCTTTAAGAGCCTTGTTATAGGCATTTCGAGTGGTTTTATTAAGGAAGTCTATTAAGTTTAGTGGTTTTAACGCCGTTAATTTAACTAGGTCTAACTTTAAAACTAGAGAGTTAATATAATCTTAGATTTGCTTGTCGTTAGCGAACTTCCTGACTATTGCTAGCTAGGTTCGCTAGTTCTCTAAGCCGGTTAGTATGATGGGAGAGGGTTCCATTATGCTTACCTTTATGGAAGACATAACTGTGAATTGAAAGATGCGTTGCGCAGCAGTATCGATCAATCAATTCTGGTTGCGAATCGCGGCAAGTTCCGACGACGGCGAGGTTGTGGATGGTTAGCCTTTCGCAGGCCGATGGGTCATTATATAGGGACGCAGAGGGTCATTAGTTATGTAAGTGGAAAGAATTGATGACTAAGCGAAAGCCGGGCTCATAACTTTCAACAGTTGTTAAGAAGAAGGCATTGAATTGGCTATGGAAGAAGTCCTCTGGAGAAGAAAGAAAAGAGCAACTGGAAGTCTTAATATAGCTTTAATATATACACGTTATAAGTGGTAGGTGAATGGAAGTAACCGAGATAAACTATACCGAGGTAGCCAAGGTATCCGACAATCTAAATGACAGCTTTTCGGAGATAAGCATCTTCTTTAACCTAGCGCTTTTAAAAGACGCGTTGTGGAAATTCTATTAAAAGGTCGGCTACATCTCTGACCTAGAGTTCAGCTACGTTATAAGCCGCGACATACATGAGATGAATTTCTGGATGTGGCTTATACTAGTCGAATATGTGGACTTTATCTATAAACTTAGAAAAACTCTCGAAGAATCTAATATAGCCTTATTTATTCTTTTTTCCGTACTGTAAAGCAGTATATATTTTCTATTGTTTTTACTCTTATAACTGCATTCCTACCACTAACCTTTACCTATCTTAAGATATCCCAATTACGCTACCGCCGAGAGTATCGGCTAAGTGGATGCTAAGGAAGATCAAGAGATTCGTAAAGAAGTGGTGTGGTGTGGCTAGGTTCAGGAATTCTTAATGCAGCCAGGCAATAAAATGGCGGACCTTAGCGATGAGCAGCTAAGCGAGATGCCACTAGGTAAGGCTCGTTCGATTCTACACTTATCATAGCTCATGCTTCTTTTCTAATATTACGTAAAGCCGAGTATAGTGTTAATAACCTTAGCAATATCGTGCATATTGCCGAGATAATAAATAACCTTTAGCTAAGGATATTTCGCGAAATACTATACTAAGTGACTAAAGGTAAGTAAAGTGCTCGATATTTAGAGCCGCTAAGAAAATATTTCAATGATAAAGGCTAAGAGCTTCTAGACATTAAAGACTCGGGGTCCAAACGACGGATGGATTTAAAGGAGTTAAAGAGATTATTTAAGGAGAACGGTGGCATAATTAACCTTAAAATTCCGGACTTCTTTAATACGCTTAACCTTAATGAAGACTGGTCGGACTAGGAGCTCGATTATAACAGTAAAGAATAGAAAAAAAAAGGGGAAGAGAAGATTTAAAAAATTAAAAAGGGTGAAGAGGCTGCAAGCTACGGACAGATTAAGCCTTAAGCTAGGAATGAGAAAGATGAAAACACTACTAGGAAGCTTAAAGAGCTAGTTCATACCATGTTGCTAACGGATCAGGTCCAGCAAATAGGTATTTAAGACATGGTTACTACGCCCATCCACGGTAAGAGTGGACGTGGAGACGTTGATAGCTCGCAACTATTAAAGAAGCGAATATAGGGATGATGACCTACCTTTTATATTATAAGGAGCTTTATATTTACCGAGTTCACCGTATAATAATCCTCAGTTTAAGGAGCTATGCTACAATGCAAAAGATAGGGAAATAGGAATTATTAGGATCCTTAAGTTACGGGTATTTAATGACGCTTAAGCCACTTACCGGTGTGCTCTATCTAATGAGGTAAAACTCTTCTCGTGGAATTCTTAGCTGCTGGACAGCTATGGTTATATTACAAGTGGAAAAGAAATCCTTAAGGGCGGTATAATGAATAGGAATTTTTCTAGCCGAAGTGTTAAAGGATTAAATACTCATTGTAACTTATTACCACATCTTCCGTCATGCTTCGCATCTCTACAGGGCCCTTAAGCCGCAAAGCGATATTAGTAATTACTGTAACGTCTTAATAGAACTTATAAATATGGATCATGATATATAGCTAAGTCTCTAGGGCTTAAGTGTTTCTAACACTTTAAGTTAGCGACGATTTGCCGAGGGTGGTAGGATAAGTTAAGTGCCTATACGATCCCTAAATAAGATTGCCCACTGAATGTGCCGCACATAAATGCTGTGTTACTGCCCTAATATAAGGAAAGATCATCGCGTAGAGACTTGCTATATTGCTTAACAAGCTTCTCGACACCGTATAGAATTACTCCTTAATCGAAAGTCCGAATTTCTTCACCGAAGGAAACAACAGTCGGCAGACTACGCAACCTTTACGCTAAGACTTCGATATAAAATACCTTTTCTAGATCGAGGAATAATATTACTGCTAGAACACTGAAACTCACTATGCCCACTTCTATACTAGTTTAACTAGTAACATATCTATTTCACTCTATATGAGGACTTATTAGGGATATAGCTTCAATATTAAATGATGTATAACCACTGTAAATAAAGCCTTCGATTCAGAAGTTAAACAAAACAAGCTCAGATACATTATATATCTATTACTTTCGTCTCTTTATCCACCTACCCTAGTCCCTTTACTTATAAGGTTAAAAGGTCATCTCTTAGTTCACTCAGCCCAAAAGGTTCGGAGGCCTACAGTAGTCCTTTAAGTCCTTCTCCTAGCTTCGACTCTAATTTCTCCACTACTACTTCTTAAAACAATAGCTGGTTAAAGACTAATAATAGCAACATAGTAGAGGGAAGGAAAGCTTACGTCCCGGCTCGTAAAGCGTCATCCCTAGAGTCGGGATACATTGCCTTAGTTTAGGTTTTACTAAGGACTTTAAAAGCATTAATAAGTCTGTCGTTCACTTATTAATTCCAATCTATCCTCCCTTCCTAGTTCGCCAGTTTTCATATTTAGCCGTGTCTATATAACACGGTGTTATAGTCGGCGGGGTTTTAAGCCTTGACTCTACTCCCATGTTGAAATAAGGCTCCGTTAAGAGTAGCTTACGTTAAAATAGTCCTATAACTACGACGGAATACGTCCTAGCTATTAAAAGAAGCTTTAGCAGCCTTAACCTAAGCAATAACCATCACCTTTAAGAAGCCGTTAAGGATGCGACTTTAGAACGGCTAACTTTACCAAAATCTCTCCTAGCTTTTCGCAGCTCTACACCAGAGTTAAAGATGAAGGTGATTCAGAACGGACACAGCCCTACACAAAACTTGAACACCCCTATACCACAGATCTATATCTCCTCGCCGCTAAATTCACCCACATCGCTACAGACACTAACTACTTTAATTTAGAAACGTATCCCTACATCCACACTATTAGTCGAGTAAGAGCTACCTATTAAGACTTATAAGCTATATATAGTACCACTGGTTCTTGAGATGAAAGGCGTAGGCCACGTCCGCGTCGAGGATCTAGATGGCCGGACTGAATTGATGGATACGCTAGAGACAGTAGAAATAGCCTAAATATACAGCAGGCATTGACTTGAATGGATAAAAAACATGGCTCTGTCGTCGAACCAATGCTTTCATCTCCAGACTTTTAATCCACAGCCAGGCAAGTAGCCCACTTCCACGCACACTCAGATCGCTTGTGCTTCACTTTCGCGCGCTGCCTCGCATTGCTACTTGGCTTGGCTGCTTTACCTCAAACGCAAGGGGGATCTAGCCGGGCAAGTAGTCAGGTACATGTAGTGTTTAGTGTTTAGTGCTAGTTGCTCGCACGGTCGTGGAACATCGCCATGAGATATGTTCTGGACGGTATGACGGTGAAGATATTGTCAAGCCCTTGCTGGAGAGTTGCAAGGTTTAGGTTGCATGAGCGTATTGGCCCGAACAAGAAACACCCTCTCTGTAGCATTGCGTATTATGTCACTTGCGCGTTCGGGTAACGGGATTTCAGAATGATACGTGATGCTAAACTACCCAAGTACCATGCTCTTCAGCTCTTCAGACTTCAGGCCAAGTAACCTATTGAACCACTACACCACCGCGACAAAATGTGAAATCACACCTTGCTCGGTGTTACTTGGCTGCTGGTTCCGCCGAAGCCGTGAAGCCACTCTGAGTCAAAAAACTCGAGATCAGGTGTGATTCGGGGTGATATCTGAGGGCTTGGACGCTGGTCAGCTTGAGCAGGAGGACTGGAGCGGGGATCGGGAAACAGATCGAGCGCCATGATCGGGTTGAAGTCGGGGCGGGCGGCAGCGTAGTCCATCAGCGCCTCGAAGCGGGGGTCGGGTTTCCGGAGCACGGCGTGGCCGTAGCCCGGGACCACGCGGCCCGAGTTCAGCGTTGACCAGAGGTGGTCCTTGACGTCCTTGTCCGTGTACGACTCGGGCCACAGATCGGGCTCCATCGAATTGAAGTCGGGCTGATGAAGAGGGCGCCAAGTACCTCTCGGGGACGAGAGATGCTTTTGTAGGTGTTGTCCTTGTTGTGGTTGTGGTTCTTGTGGTTGTTGCATTTGTTGTTCTTTACGTCGTTGATCTAGCAACTGTTGTCATCATGGGAGTTGAATAAATATGCCATGAAATCCTCGGGCATGCCAACATAAGGTGACTTGTGTTGCAAGCGGTCTAGAATAGCAGGACGCAACTCCATGCTATCTTTGATAGTGTTTTCTGATGCGTTCAAAGCTGGTGTAGAAAGGATGCTTGATGTCTGCTTTGGAATATGCCCAACTCTACGAATGGGCCTTCGGGCAGGAACAGATTCATGGGTCCGAACATGGTTCTTAAAGGCCCGGACGGACACAAAAGGGGGGTATTGGCAGCCTGGAAAGGTACACCGGAGACGGCGGACATGACTCATCTCATGTTCTAGCAGGGGTTCCTTTGACTCAAAGCCCAGCGTGGCTCGGGGACACGAATTCAGGCGGCAGGTGAAGGCGGATGTCCGAAACTGGCTCTTGAACAGTTCCAGCTCCTCCGCCGAGACTCCTGGGAAGTCGTGCTGCTCAACAAGTGACCTGACGCACTCTTGATAGACTAGGAGCATCGCTGAGATGCCGTCAAGGGCAGACGTGGGCGTCAGTTGTTGGTCTAAACCTGTATGGGTTGTTAGAGAAGTCAACTTCCTCAAAAATTCATTACACTATCGTTAAAATAACGTACCCTCTTTCTCAAGAAGCTCCTGCTGCAGGTTCTTAACCGATCTGGCTCTCAGGGCTCTTTCCATATGCTTGTAGAGTACCTTGTGTTGCTGCACGAGCGCCAGTCTCGCATCCGGCAAGTTTAACTCGGAGGTGCTATTCTGTGCAGCTGAAGGGTCGATCTTCTCATCGAGCTTGCTTGTTAGGTCAACTGCAAGACGGAACAGAGGAGATTCCGGGTTGAGACCAGTCTCCGACTTTGCCTCGGAGAGAAGATACTCAGTCCAATATTCGGTAGCGTATACGTGAAGGCCATGTATGCCCCTAACCACTCGGAGATACTTGGATTGCCCTCGATCCATCTCGCTAAAGGTGTCGAGTCCTGAGATGAGACAGGTAATGGTGGCCATTGCGTGCTCTTGGAGTGCCTCACGTTCATGGATAACCAGGTTGCTGGAAGACTGTTGAAGGAAGCTATATCACAGCCGTTAGCTCGCTTCCATTACCGACATAGGCACGCCGAATATCTTACTCTTTGACAGAAACGTGGATAAACGCCAATGTCGTGTCTCGTCGCTCTTCTACCAAAGATCCACAAATATCCAGGATGTACTGCGGTGCAAGCTGAGCGACATCAGGGTTTCCCGAGCTGAAGGTGATGGCTGATAGAAACTCGAGCTTCTTCAGAGGACGTTTCGCGAAAGCAATCCAGCCAAGAATACACTTGACACGGCCAACAGACCGAGCGTCTAGGGGGACGAGTATTTGGGTCAGAATCTTTCGATAGCTATACATCAACGTCAGCGACTGTCTTGTCGGGGAAAAACAGAACCTTACAAGTCGATGAGTTTTTCGGGCAACTGATTGATCGATGTCTTGATTTCATCGCTGCTATAGAAGATATTGCTGGCCAAGTAATCAAGGACGAGGCGGGCGTATAGAAACATGCCTTTTAGAAATTAGCGGACTTTTTATCCCGGCATGAGCAGGATGATATTGTTTACCGTCTGCTTTTCTCGCGATTCCACACGCGATTTCGTGAAGCTCGTCGGGACCAATATCAAGCTGAGAGAGTTTACGATGCAGGGACTGCAATCTCTGGGATGCGTATTGCCTCATTGACTCACCTAGCAAGTCCTTTTCATCAGTGAGGGAGACGGTTTGCTTCTTGCGAAGACGTTTTGTCAGAAGTGATGAAGCACGGCTTGAGATGAGCACTTTGCATATTGTTCCCCCTGATGTAGAAGATTTCGAGGCGATCTGATTCATCAAGCTGACAGCTCTTGCTTGTTTCTCGGTCTCGCATTCATCCACGCCATCCAGGACGATCCAAATGTACTCTGTCTGGGATGGTTCACTAGACACGCTGCTCAAGAGAACTTGCAAAAGCTGCTCCAGAGCGGAGACCGACGGCGACTTCTTCGCTAGGACGCAATCGCTGTAGACGTGTGCTACCAAGTCGCGATCTGTCCGTAGTAGTTGCAGG
Source organism: Diplogelasinospora grovesii (assembly GCA_033297225.1). NCBI lineage: Eukaryota > Fungi > Ascomycota > Sordariomycetes > Sordariales > Diplogelasinosporaceae > Diplogelasinospora > Diplogelasinospora grovesii. Next base: position 139,429 of record MU853789.1, on the reverse strand, counting down.
AGGAAAGACCTCAAGATTTGCTCGTAAGTGGTTGACGACACGTACGAGTACGTGCAAATGTGGTGGATGACAAACATCTTTGCGGTTTTCATAAAATTGACAAGCTGCGTGGACATGACGCTTTTTCCAGATCCCGGGCTGCCTTGCAACCAGAGCATGGCTGGTTCCGGCTTCCGCTGAAGCCAGGCGCTGACCTTGGGATTCTTGACAATCCATCCGCAAGTGCCGGGATACTTGGATCCTTCGGTCGAGATCGAGTCAAAGATGGCCAACTGGTCCGACTCATCAACCTTGAGCCATGACATGATCGACTGATATTGCTTTTCTGCTTGCTCCTCCTCCAGGTGGCCGATCTTTTCGAGGCTCTCTTCTCTCCAGGTCCGTATGTCTTGTCGCATCCGTCGTCCCTCGGCTATATTGAGAGCGCTGGCTTCCCTATCGATGAGATCCTCATGGCGCTGCATGTCCTCAAGTATGTTGTCAAAACGACGCTCGAAGCGGCCCCAGGACGCGAGAAATAATAATTTCCAGCCTGACAGCTTATTCAGCGGGGATCAGGAAACAAATTAGAAGAACTGGGAGACTCACTGCCCCGGCGAACGAACTTGTACGCATGTTTGTGAAACTGGAGGATATCGGCGTAGAATACCGCCAGCGTCTGTTGGAAGTCGGAGTTGCCGGCAAAGGCGACGCCAAGAATCTCGAACCGCCTCAGCGACGACGCGATACGCGAATACCCTTTGATGATCTGTTCGAATGCTTCAACATACTCGGAAGAAATTCGAAGAATCAGAGAGATCGGCGCCCAAACCCAGGGAAGAAATGGCGTTCCGTTGCACAGAACGTCGACTATCTTTGCGTAATGCTCCAGTCCATTGAAAAGAGGCATCAGCCGACGCATGTTGCAAAGAGACTGCCGCGCGGCCAGCTGAACCTCGATCTCAAGAGCCGCCTCCCGGACATCTTTGAGCGTTGTACGATGGAAGTCGCGAGAGTCTCGCGGCATGATTATTCCATTAAGCTCATCGAACGCTGTCTTCATGGTTTGCCTTGCTGACGCGGAGGCAGGGGGCGCCAGAGGCATTTCGAACGTGGACGTGATCACCACCGAGTTCCTTGTGTGCGATTTCAATAGCCCAGACTTACAGCATCAGTGTCTGTGCGCTGAGATAGGTATGAGAAAAGATGATGCAAGAGAAAATTTCAAATCCAAATTCATGCCGATGCAAGAAAGAGACGTGACAGCTCACGAGTCGGAGGGCAGTGCTCGCCTTTTCAGCTGCGACGCACCGCCACGCCGACACTGACCTAGGGCTGGCTTGGTTGGTTCAGCTCAGATATGGTGCATTTGCTGCGGTTTCGGCAGACACACGGGCGTTCTCAAAAAGCAATTCGCGCTGTGCTGACTGTCTTTTCTCGCCTCACTTTTCCTTACTACGTACTGAAGTTCCCGCATTTTCACTCGAATCCCATCTACAACAACCAAAAAAAAGAAACGAAATAGACGTACAGAAACTTTGGCATACTGCTTATTATCGTCATTAGAAGGGGAGATGAGTTTTCAAAATCAAGACCTCGATTTCCGTCCTGCAAAACGGCGACATCTGGACGAGGTTCCGGACCCTGGTCGAAGTTCAACACTGACTGGCATTGAAGCACCTCACATTCAGATGCTGCCAACACCGTATGACCTGGGGGGTCGCGGCCGGTTTCTCCCAACGACATATTCTCAGCGAAATACCTACGCTCTGACGACTCTTGCACCTGCACCGCCCTGTTGGCCTGCCGCAACATGGTCACAGAACCACTTATCTCAAGAGCACGGAGGACAGTACCCCGGGGATCTGGAAATGAGCACCATCCTCCAAAGTCCTACTCGCGACCAAGTAGAGCAGTTTGGAGGTCTCACCACAACCCCATACGCTCGGCCACCACACCTCCCAACACTTGCACCTACCCAGTCTGTCAGTTATGCTGTTCCATTCCCATTTCCATTACTCAATAATCGTGGTGTCATGCCCTTGAACTTGAATACACCATACCAACCAGATTCGGGAAGCACCTTCCCGCCTTCTCCCGTCTGCCGAGAATTATCAGCTTTTACATATTCTGAGACCATCGGGCGCCCCGCCATTCCAGCAAACCAGGCCGAAGACCATTTTATGGAAGGTTATGCATCACCTGAGCTGAATCAGAGCGAAGAGACGCAATGTGAAGTTGTTTGTTTTGGCAGGGTGAGAATGGGTGCTCGGTGATCCAAGACCCAGAAGAACCACCCTAACTGAATGGAATACAGATTCCGTCTATTTCCGGAAAATGTGAGCAACGGGCGTCATCAGAAATCCCAGCGCCTTTCCCGGTTCAGCTCGACTCTTCCGACCGTTTCAGCTCCAAGAACGACTCCGGCACACAGGGACGAATATCGTCAGAACACGGACAGATGATTCAGGGACTTCTCGACGAGAACAGCCTCCATCTCTTCACGACGTGCAGTATCGAGGGCGAAGCTATACCCAGTCGGAAGCCAGGCCGTGTCTTGCCGCAGTTGCCCTGTACATTGAACATCACGGTATACGGCCCCAAGGATCTCTTTGACGAGATAGGCTCATGGTTCCAAGAATACGACATTTACCTCCAAGATCCTCTTGTCTGCCATCTCGACGTGAGATACTGCAATCCTCAGCGATTGTCCGCTGACGACATCGACCGTTGCCCCAATGTGTCCGAAGTCATCCGCAAGAGTTCTGGATTGCTTCAGCTTCGGGACTTATCGGAACGGCCTGATCTTCTAGAAGTTTTGAGCAGCAGCAATGATCTAGAGGAATCCTCGCAGCCCTCTGCAATTAGCACGGAGTTGAAAAGGTATCGCTCCCTTTGCATCGGTAGCACTAGCTTTGCTGGGTTGACTGCTGACATCCCATTCAGACATCAGAAACAAGCTCTCACATTTATGCTCCGTAGAGAGCAGGGATGGGCCTTTGGGGAGAGCTCAGTGGATATGTGGGAGTATCTAGACACCGAGCGAGGACAGTGGTACGTTGTGCCTCTGATCCAATATCCATCACCCCAAGACAGAGTATATGCTGGAGTTTTATCACCGTCGCTTACATAGGTATCCCAGTTTCGTCAATAGAATATCCGGTGACCATCAGAGCCAAGAGCCAACTCCCTTTTACGGAGGCATCATTGCTGATCCGATGGGACTTGGCAAGACATTGACTATGATAGCCTTGGCAGCAACCGACTTAGACGGGTATAGGGAATTGGATACGTACATGAACGCTGACGATCAAGATAAGCCTCACGTCTCGGCAGTCTCGGCTACTCTGATTATCGTACCGCCACCCTGTAAGTGCGGATTTGTGGCTTCAACGATGAGACCATTACTGACTTGTGGCTTCAGTGATGGGCACATGGGAGGAACAGCTTTCTGAGTATGTTTCTCAGATTATTAACCCTGCAAGTTCAGTTCTACTGCTAACATTGGTATTCAGACACGTTGTAGATGGTGCCTTGGAATATCGTCGTCATCATAGCAAGAATAGGCTCACTGACTTAAAAGAGCTCGACAGAGTCAACGTGGTGCTGACGACTTACCACACGGTCTCTGCGGAGTGGAAGTCTGGTAATGTGGCAGCAGAAAACACTTCGGTTCTGTTCTCGGTTCGATGGAAACGCATCGTACTAGATGAAGGTGAGTGACAACTTGAAAGTCCAGCTTTGAGAGACCAGTCAAGACAAAGCGCCATTTTTTGACGCGGATGGATAGCCCACTTTATACGGAACGGGAATTCAAGGATGGCTCGCGCAGCATGTGCACTCGACTCGGTATCCCGATGGGCCGTCACCGGCACCCCCATCCAGAACAGACTCAGCGACCTCGCTACCCTTCTCAAGTTCATCCGAGCGCACCCGTATGATGATCCAACGCAGTTTGAGACAGACATCACGCGGCTCTGGAAGGCAGGAGATGATGAGGAAGCGGTCAAGAGACTAAAGTGTCTCTCAGCTTGTCTTCTGCTTCGACGAGCCAAGGCCACGATCACGCTTCCGCCGCGCCGAGACATGCAGTGTCCCGTGGACTTTAATCGCGAGGAGAGAGCTCTGTACGACATATTAAGGCAGCAGGCAATTACCAAAATTGACGAGGCTCTCCACAAGGACTCGGAAGCCTCCCGGGCGAGTGTGTACGTTAACGTGCTGCAGCAGATCGAGTCGCTGCGGCTCGTCTGTAACCTAGGGCTGCACTACAACTTCAGACACGATAACCCCGCCTTGAAACATCCTGTCTCCGGGGCAAGAGACCAATGGTCTTCTTCCGTAGCTCAGCAGACGTTTAACGTTCAACGCGAAATGGCGCCAATCATCTGCCTGCAGTGCTCGTCCAGTTTGGAGCTGACCGAGACGCTGCTCGACGGCTCGACTCCCTGTACCTCCTCCCAGCAAAGCCCCTGGTTCTTCCAATGCCTGCGATTCGTCTGCGGCGACTGCGTTCAGAAGCTCAATCGGACGGCAGGTCGCACTCTGGTTTGTGGCCACAAACCTTTGTGTCCAAAGGCTCCGGTCTCGATCAGCGGCAGCGTTCTCGAAGAGATTCCGGATCTGGATTCTCCGCAACCAACGACAACGGCCGCTGTGGGCCTTCCATCGAAAGTCGAGGCTCTAGTGGCAGACATCAAGACCCTGCCTGAGGGTGTCAAGTGGTAATGATTAGCTCTTCCCGTTGCCATTGAGGGAATGCCATCAGATATGCTCAGACGATACTGACCACACGACAATAGCATTGTGTTTTCTACGTGGAGATTGACTCTTGACATTGTCGAGAACGGACTGCATCGAGCAGGGATCCGAACCACTCGCTTCGACGGGAAAGTTCCGCAGAAAGACCGACAACGCGTCGTCGACAGCTTCAAGACAGATGCAAGCATCCGCGTGATGCTCCTCACATTGTCATGCGGTGCGGTCGGGTATGTTCTGTCATCGGTGGTTCCACCCTCCAACGGCTGCAGTCAACGTCAACTGATAATTCCCCTACCAGCCTCACTCTTACGGTAGCCTCTCGGGCTTACTTGATGGAGCCGCACTGGTAGGTTTTGATTATGGAGTTGCACCTAGACTTGCACACACTGACTGAGCCTCTCGCGCAGGAACCCAACCCTCGAAGAGCAGGCCCTCGCGCGGATCCACCGAATCGGTCAGACACGAGACGTCACCACCGTTCGCTTCTATGTGCGGGACTCTTTCGAAGAGGTTAGTTATCGGTCACCTGACGCCTTGGGAATTGAAGTATACTAGATCGGTAAACTGACTGATATCTCTGTGCCTCTAGCGAGTGATGGAAGTTCAAGAGACAAAGAAGCATCTTGCTGGAGTGCTACTCTCTCCGCACGATGGCGGACAAACTGATGACTGCTTGGGCGGTCTGCATGTCAGTTTCCCGGCAACTGCTGCTGATCCTTGGCCATGCTGACGAAATTTCAGAAACTACGAGCCTTACTTTGACCTCGGACCGAACAGGGCCAGTGATGATTATGATCCGTGTGACTACTTCCGGGGTCCTAAGTATGTTTCAAGGACGACAAGATCAGAGCTCGAAGAAACAAGAATGGAGCGGGTTCGTCGGAAGTCTGACTGATACTCTCAAATGTCTTTTATCAACCGAGAAACATACATCTTCTCAATACACGTTTTAACGACTTTCATCTCAATGCGTGGACCTATGATGCTTCCGCTTTTACCTGTGCAAGTGTGCATCGGTGTACGTGGTGTTTGCACTGCGACACAATCGAGGAGTCTTTTACGTTGATTAGCTGAGTCTCAACCAGACGCGACAATTTACGGACGGCAAATCATGCCTTTCAGTATTTTTCACATTCTTCTTCATATGCCCACGCCTTCCTTCAGGTAGTTTCCTCGCTTTGTTGCAAACAGTCTTGTTTGCTGCCTGTAACCAGCATACACCCCAACCATTACACCACAACCATGAACCCACCGCACATTTTCACCATGCACGAGCGACGCGCTTGACATGAATGCACTTTATTCAACGGCGCACCCTTGATATGAGCTTTTAGTCTGGCGGCATCTCATGGCTTCGCTTCCCACAGCTTGTCGGAGCATTAATGTGTAGCAGGCACCACTAAAGCGCTCTTTCGTCTTTCCCACTTAGACCATTGAACGCTAATAATTAAGGCTCGGGCTATTAGTACCGTAGCAAAGGTTATCCGTACCGTAGGTCCCATATAAAACCCTAACCCGGGACACATCCCCCCTCACCGCCTAATGCAAAGGTCTAAAGAAAAAGTGGTTTTTTATATGCAAAAAGGCCCATTTTAATTGCGCCCACGCATTTTCCTCACCAAGCTTCAATTACTAGCCATTTCCTGCCACTGAAGTCATTACTAACCACCATAACAGCCACGTAGTCAGCCCACTATAACGTAGGCAGGTTAATTAACTGCGCGCAATAAGTTATCTCTTCTTCGTTATTTTTTTTTCAGTACTAATAAGTGCAATAGATAGAGGAGTATTAAGGGTATGATAACCCGTTATCATTACTTAACCCGCTCTACTATATATATAACGATGAGGATATAGTAATTAAGAGAAACTTATGTTACTTAAGCTTTTGCTTTAAGTATTAACATATGTGTGGGCATTATAACATCGCTTTATTATGCATTAAGCTACGAAGAAAGGGCTAACGGCGTAATTACATTTATCTCATAATTATCTCGGGAAGCTTAATTAAAGTTAAAGGCATCTCGTAAGGAATTAAGAGACTTAAACTTAGTTACGTCTCCGGTTCCTTTAAGAGACCCTTTAAGCTTAGTTATTAAGTCGGTTACGTTAAGGTCATTATTAGTATATCGCGTAATTAGGGTAAAAGACCTTAACTTCGCGGTGTCCCCGTTTTCATTACAGTCAGGGTTCAAAAGTATCCGGCCACCCCACCTAATTTCGACACGTCCCCCGACGCGTTGAATCTACCACCGTACCTTCTAACTGCAATTGAACAGCTAAATGAAGCTCAATTTGAACGATTTCACCGCCGAATTGATCGCCAGTCACGGGCCTAACCAGGAATTAACACCTGGTATTCGGGCGGCTATTTGCACGCTCGTGGCGACCAGCCAAAGTATATGGTCAATTTTCAAGCTCTTTGGCATCTCGCGTTCAACAGTTGACTACACAATTGAACACTGGAAAACCTATAAAACCTTTGATTCCAATCCAAGAAAAGGCCGTCCCCAGGCTCTCTCGCGAGCTGAAAAGCAATATATCCTTTTACTTGTTAAAAGAAATCGCCGCCTAGTGAAAAAAGCCCTCGTGAATGCGAATGGTCGAAAAGTATCATACTCGACGATATGACGATGTCTCCGCGCGCATAACCTACGCAAATGGCGTGCGATGAAGAGGATTCCTCTCACGAAGGAAGTAGCGAAGGATAGGTATGACTTTGCCTACGATTGGCTTGAAAACAAAGAAGAATTCCTATAGGTAGAAGAGCTGGAAGTTGTACCCTAGTCTTGATAAATCTGACCGTTCCAGACCATGTTCTTAGATGAATGTTCCTGCCAGAATAACACCACCAACCCAACTGCCTGGGTCTTTTGATGGCCATCAGAGAAATGGGACAAGCAATTTGTCAACCTCAAGAACCATGTGAAGGCGAATATCACGATAATGCTGTGGGGAATGATTTAGAAAGGTGGTCAAAGTGACCTCATCGTTATAGAGCGAGATTATGATGCACCTAGGCAAGGATACACTGCGAAATCCTATCAGAAAGCCCTCTGGGAAGGACTTCTACCCCATTATGACGAGACCAGGCATTTCCAACAAGATAACGCCAAGATTCACGTTGCAGCCTCCACTGAAGAATGGCTACACGCCCACCGGATTTCCTAGATTGAATGGCCTGCACACAGTCCTGATTTGAACCTTATTAAACACTGTTAGGCCTACCTTAAAAGGAACTTACAAAGAATGTTCCCTGATCTATGGAACCTAAGGCAAAACGAGCTAGATATTGCACGTTTCACTGAATGCGTGAGGGCGGCGTGGTGGGCTATTCCTCAGGCTTATATTGATGGCCTGATCGATGGAATGCCGCGTCGCCTAGAAGCAGTGCGTAGGGCTAAAGGCTGGTATATAAAATATTGAAATTTGAAAACGCGACTCTCTATTGCAATTATCTATTTTACTCTGTGATTTGCCATTGTGAAGATATTGCATGTCAAAGTAGGTGGTCTATTTTGTAAGTGGTTATCGAAATGTGGGGTAGCCGGATACTTTTGAACACTCGCTTTAATAAACCCTTTAAGCTTAGTTATTGATGTGGGATTTCCTGAGGTGCGGGGTTTTGTAGATTAGATAAGGCGCGGGGTCCGCGGGGCATGCGGGGCACGCACGTAGTGCGGGCCACAGGCTGCAGGCAGGCACTCGGGTGACAAAAAAAGTGATACACACAAATTAGCTTTACCTAGCGAAATACATACAAAAGTTAACCCCCTGTCATCCGCCCTTCGTTTTTAATACAATCCTGCAACCTTTGAGGCATCTCATCTACCCAGCGATTAATTGTATCTTGACTAAGGCGATTCCAGCCTTTAATTGCTAGCGATTGAAGTGTGTCTTGATCCCAAGATTCGAACTACGCGACCCATTGTTTTGGTGCACTCCATGCATTTTCGATAGGTAAGAAGTCAGGAGACTGAGAACAGTTAAAGTAGGATTTCAAGTTGTGAGCTGTTTTCCAGTCCTTTATAATATTCTTCTTCCCTATACCGTGACCTGAATCGTTATCTTCTTCAAGGATAAAAGCTTCCGGGCCCTCTTTCTTAAGCTATAACTTTATAACCTTCTCGAGGATCTGGTCCCTATAAACCTTTAAGGACATCTTTCCATTCGTGTTCCCTAGCACATTGTAAAAGACTAGGTCACTCTTAAAGTTATGTCCTATTGCAGCCTACGCATGCAAACGTTTAAGGTCTTTCTCTATAGGTGGCTGCTTTTCTTACAGACAATCGGGACAAAACCATTCACCAGGGCGTTGAATAATTCATACCTTTCCTTACGGCTTAAAACTAAAGTGTACTTCGTTAGAAAAACGTATATGATACCAGTGTATCTTATTCGGATATCTAGCGAGCATGATAGTAGCGTATTCGACTCTCTTTTATACGTTAGCTTAAGAAACCCAGCTCTTTAGACATGTAATACACTTACGATAGTTAAGAGTCCCTATTGCCCGCTGAATTGTACGCTAGTAACAGGTCTTATTAATCCTAGCAGCATGGAGAAGAGAGCTCTAAGTAAGCGTACGAGCTTTAAAGCCATGTTGCCATATCAATCGCTCCATTGCCTATAAATCTTACTCCGTAAGAATCGGCTTGCGACCGCGTTGCTTATCGATTTCTGGATCGTCGTGATGACGCCTCGAATTCGCTGCTTGCAAGGCGCGGTAACCACTGGCGTATGGGACCCCGAAATGACGGAAAACTCGAGATTTAAAGTGATTAATCCTTTCCGCTTCTAAGAAACTAATAGTACCTCGAACCATGGCCTTTTTAGGCGTGTCGTGGTGGGTGTAGGCCATTATGGTAGGTATTTTGCGTTCGTGGATGAAGGTGGGTTGCGGGGTAAAAAATTTGTATTACTTTTTTTTTTTATCACCCGAGTGGCAGGTTATTTCTACTGCGTCCACGTGTTGGAAGTCCAACAGCCACGTATTCACGGTAACACAATTTGGGAGGCACTTACAGAGGCTAGTTTACAGCTCGTGAGGGCGATACTACAGTCAAATTTAGGGCAGCGATGTTTGTGATGTATTGTCATCGTTCTACCTTCTTCCGGAGAGCGTGTGTGTGTCCCTTCAACCCTGCAAAAGCTCTGCAGTGCCGATCTCCTGAGTACTCCTGACTGTGGCGCCTGTGGTCCCACTGCGCCACTGGTCCCACTGCGCCACTGGTCCCACTGCGCCACTGGTCCCACTTCTGAGCGCCATTCCATTCAACACCACGGCCCTGCAACCTTCTTTAAAAGAACAACTTCTTAACACTCAATACAATACTCAAAGATTACCCATTTCCGGTATCAAATGGTAGCTGCGACTAAAGGTCGCGTTGGCCTCGCCAAACTAAACCAACCAGCCAATCAGGCCAGCCGATTCGCAGTATGGATCGCACCAGGAGGCACGAATATTCGTCCCAGCCGCCCGCCAGTACTGGGCGCGCCAACTAGTATCCCAAATACGAGCCGATCGCCAGATTTCGATCGCACCAGTCAGCCTTTTTCCAGGCCAGCCGCCTCACATGACGACGCGCACCAGATCCAGCTTTTCACGCGAATCGCTCTACAGTTTAGAGCGTACCAAACCATCACCGTCAATGTGTCGACCCTTTCACTAGGCCGGTCGCACAGTCAATCAGAATCACAGTCAGATTTGCCCTCAGCCGACCGAACAGTCTTCCACGCGCCCGGCCATTTTTCGACTTTCCAGTCACAACCATTTCAGCGCTTCCGCCACGCAGCCAACGCGTTTCGACGCGACCACCACTGTCAACGCGTTTCGACGCGACCACCACTGCCAACAACCTCAATTGACGCGTGCACGTCAATTGCCAAGGACCCTCCTTCTTCCCTGCACATCCCCCACGCGTCGAAGCATAGCAAGCTGCCTTCAGGTAGACTTGACTCCCGGTAGACGCGTGCATCACCACCCGGATGGATCCAATAAATCAAGGACGCCGAAGCGTAGCAGGCTCAGACCTGACTCCCGGTAGACGTCCCTGGCGAGTTGATGCTAAGGGTTGCCCCTGAAGTTGGTTCGGAGGACCTCACGAAGAGTGCCTTTTTTGGCCGCCGGTAGTGTGATCCGAAGGAACACTTCAACCCCCCTCACATTCGACTTTCTTTCAATTCGACTCTGTGACTAAGAGCCGCGTTCCACGCGTTCAAGGTCAATTTTCAACTTTCTTTCAATTTTCAGCCATTCCAGCCGACCGACCGGAATCCCACGCGCCCGGCCACGGCCATATTCAACTTCAATCCACAACGACAACCTTATGGATACTGGGCCTGTATGTACGACGAGGACGTCGTTGTCCTTTTTGTGTGCCGGCATTTGATGGGGGATTCCCTGAGGTGCGGGGTTTTGTAGATTAGATAAGGCGCGGGGTTCGCCGGGCATGCGGGGCACGCACGCAGTGCGGGCCACAGGCTGCAGGCAGGTTATTTCTACTGCGCCCACGGCCCTGCAACCTTCTTTAAAAGAACAACTTCTTCACACTCAATACAATACTTCAAGATTACCCTTTTCCGGTATCAGTTATTAAGCTGATCGCGTTAAGGTTATCATTAATATATCGCGTAATCAAGGTAGAAGCTGATCGTTATAAACACTATTATTTATTATTAGCTGATTTATAAGTTTAATTACTGAATAGCTTATATCTTAAGAGCTAATGTTAAAGTCGCAGCTAACATTTATTTATAAAGCAGTTAAAGGTTAAGTTTATAAAGATATATTTTAAAGTGAAAAGTATTTAAAGTGAAGCGAAGAATTATAAAACGTGAAAAGCATAGCATTTATATATTTATATAATTTCACGAGCTAAGCGGACCTTATAAGCAGTTAAAGCAGTTCTTAATGGTAAGTAGCTTCGAAATGGTTTTAAGGCTAGTTAATTACCTTTACCTCCTTTCTTTATTTTCCCTTTACTCTTATCGCCCTCTTCATCTTAAAGCGACCTCCTAGCCGCTTAATAACCTTATTTAATTAAATTAATGCTCCGCAGCAGTTAATACGAAGATAAGGGATTACGCTTAAGCGTTTAATATTAAGAAAGTATAAGAGACGGTGATATTTAAGAGTATATCCATTAATATCGACTCTTTATTCTTCCCTCTTATGAATCTTTTTTATAAGCTCCCTTATATACCTCCGTTCCTTTATCCGCTGCATTTAAGCGTAAGCTCCTTAACGAAATAGTTACATTATTATTATAAGGTATTATTTAGTTTAGCTCTTTAAGATTTATATAAAGGAGGTATTAAGATAATGGCTATGTATAAAGTTCCTACTCGAGTCTTAAAACCATATGAATTTAATAACTTAAGTTAACATTATTAAGGAGATGTCATTTAAAGAACTCACGCCATATAAATCGCCTTCTTTAAGATCTTATTAAGGTAATAAGGTATTATCCTTACTTAAACATTTAATAATTAAGTGAAGCCAGAATAATGCTACCTTAATAGTAATATAACCTTTTACATTAAGTTATAAATAATATTTTAAAGTTACTTCTCCTTCTTTAAGCCTTATAAAGTAAGCATGCTATCCTTAATTCGGGTTATAAATTAATTAGTCCGGCGTTATAAAAAGGATTTTTAAGCGTCGCCCATTTAAAGAATATATATAAAATACCTTATTTACCCTTACCATTTATATAATATGTAAACTATATTAACGCTTCTTTCCGATGATTAGCTAGAGGTATTCTTTACATCTCCCCTTTTAAAGTCTCCTTATATAAGACGTAAATAACTATTACCTTATAAGCTCTTAACATTACGGATTTTTATAAAGGTATAGCACGATTACTAGTATAAACCCTTACTAACTATATTAACTAATTATAAAATAGGAGAATGTATTAAATTCATATAAACGAGGTAAACTCGACTTTTACAGGTTAAGGATAGTTAAGAGCCTATAAACATATCTCATATTATAATGCCTCCAAGCTATATAAACCCCGTAAGCAGTTCTTAATAACAGGCTATTTTAAAATAATTTTAAGGTTAGTTACTTACGCCTCCTTTTCCATTTTCTCCTTTATTCTTCTCCCTTCCTTCATCTATAAAGCAACCTTTTAAATGCTTAATAACCTTGCTTAGTTAAATTAATAACTTAAAGTAGTTAATATGAAGTTAAGAGGGTAAATTACGCTTAAGCGGGTGATGCCAGAGAATTATTAGATATATATTATGAGGCTAACTCTAGAATAGGGAGAGAGATAATAATATTTAAAAGTAGATTTATCATCGTCAACTCTTTATCCCCTTCCTCCTATTTATCTTAATCACTCTTCTTTAAATACTCCCTCTCTTACTATATAACTGGACACCCCTATTTATATCCGCTATTATCTTAACGTAAGCTACCTTCTAAGAAAATCATTTATTAACATTATAAAGCGTTATTAAGTTCGGCTCTTTAAGATTTTTATAATAAGAGATGGTAAGACGATGATTAAGTATAAAGTTCTTTCTCGAGTCTTCGACCAGGTATGAATTTAATAAGAATATAGTTAGCTTAAGTTAACATCACCGAAGGGATGCCGTTTAAAGGACTTAAGCTATATAAATTGCCTTTTTTAAGATTAAGAAGGTATTACTAAGGTAGTGAATATATTATACTTATAGTCCTTACTATAATATCCGCTTTAAATGTTTAATAGCTAAGTAGCTTAATGAAGCCAGAATAATGTCGTCTTAAAAGTAATAAACCCTTAGTTTTAAGTTATAAACGTTAGTTTAAGTTATCTCTTTATCCTTAAGCCTTAAATCATACGCGTAATATATAAAATGCATAGCTTTTATAGCGCTAACATGGTTAAAAGATGCGGTATGCTATTTATACTATATAATATAAAGTTTAAAGAATTAAGGGGTTAATAAAGTATAATTATCCTTAAATAATCCTATATTACGAAACTAATTTTTAAGTGTTACCATTCGCAGAACACGTATAAAATGCATTAACTCCCCTTACCGGTTTATATAATCCGAGGAATGCCTTAATTAACTTAAGGATTCTTTATGATGCTATACTATATTCAGAGATTACGTCTTTTTATTTTTATCCTTTAAAGTTTACCTTACTGCGAGATGTAAAGGAGGTTATTATTATAAGCCCTTAACATCGTTAAAGTAGATTTCCTTTATGAAGGTATAATACGGCTATTAATATAAGTTCTCGCTAACTATATTAACTGATTATAAGATGAAAGGACGCATTAAGCTCATATAAACGAGGTAAACTCGACGTGTTAATTAAGGACTTAAAGCTATATATTATACCGAAATAGCCTTAAAGAGAAGTAGATATATATAAGGGTAAATAGATTATAAATAAAGTAGAATTAAAGAGGATAAGGACTAAAGCTTCTTATAAATATATTTTAAAGTTTATATAACTTATATTATACTAGTTATTTAATTATTTATAATTATTTTATTTAATAACAATAACTTATTAGTATAAAGCTATTAACTCATTAATAAACTATTATGTTAATCATTACACTCTCTTTAACTATAATTACTAACTTAATAGCTTTATATTCTTATATATGCTCCACTAAGATAATAGGTTATCTTAAATCCCTCAAACTTTATATCATAAACATAAACGCACATTTATTGTCCTTACTATTATCCTATTTATCGTTACTATTAAAGCTTAAGGTATATTTACTAAGTTCTCTTTAATTATAGAAGTATTTAAGTAATATATTTAACTATTAAGTTTTATTATTATCTTAAGCATAATGAGAGAGGTAAGTAAAGTATTATAATTAAAGATAAAGTTAATAATAATTAATGCTTTATAATAATTAGCTCTTAAAGCTTAATTATGCAGTCATTTTTATCTTTAGCCCTTAACCTTTACCTTAATAGTTATTTTAACCTTCTTTATAATTAATAATCTCCTTAAGGAGTCGTTACTAATTTTAAGGAGGATCCTATATTTAATATTTATAGTTATATATAAGTTCTAAATAGCTTAAGAGTGGGCGCGAATCGTATAAGATACACTCTATAATAGTATAACTATTTTCTTACATCTTATAAGTTACATTTTAACGTTTAAAGCTAGTATATTTCCACTACTGCTAGCATTAAGAATTAATTAGCTGTTAGTAAGTATAATTAAAATGGGGTTAACGTATTAAATGCGATTAATTAAATTTAAAAGTTTTCTTCGACTACTTATATAATTTATGATTTCCTTTTACATAACGTCTTAACGTTAAGAAGATTAGCGCGCATGTTACTTAATAGTTAAAACTCACGGGCCGTAAGATCGAAAAATAACCCGTGGTTTAAAGGATCATTGATGGATATATCTTTATGAAATTTAACTTAAGACTCGGCTATTTAAGGATTAGCCATTAGTTTCTTCCTTATATTTAGCTTTAAAATGTAAAAGAAGGATAATATGAAACCATAAAGTCCGCTGACTTTTAATTTTAAAACACTTAAGCGTTGTAACTAGCGGGAAACACTTATTTAAAAGGCATAAATAAGCCTCGATGATTTTACTACGTCTTTATTAAATAGCAAGGGCTTAAGTGGTGTTAAAGTAATAAAGGATGTAAACATCTTCCATTATTCCATTTAAGTAGATTTTACGATGTAAATAGGCACTTATCTCTTATACAAGATATTTATAAATATTATAATAAAGGTATTATTTCTTCCCTTTAAAAATATTAAGCCTCTCTCTATAAAACCACTACTAGCTGAAGGCATGTCACTCATCTATAATGAGCAGTATTAAATGCACTATTATATGTCGTTAATATAATAAGTTAAGGGTTTATCAATTTAGTTTGGGTTATAAATTCACTTATAAAAGTCTTAAGGAAAAGCCTTGTAAAGTACGTTAATAACTACGAATCTTATCTTTTAAGCTTACTTAGTTTCATAAGAATTAATATTATTTTAATTCCTTCTTATTATTATATAGCTTTTTAAAGGAATAATTATAGTGTTAAATTTATAATATTAACCTCTTTAAAACTCGAACTAGCCTTAAAAGAAATTAAAAGTAAATTGTAAATAAGAAGCACCATTTATAAACTATAATGAAGATTTCTTCACTAAGTATCCTAACTTTAACTGCGATTTATTTACACCGATATAAATAGAATTTAATCATATATATAAATACTTTAAATGAGATGATAAAGATTATGAGATGTAAGAAGCGAGGTAGAACCTTAAGGTAGTAATAATAAAGTAATTTAATAATCTTAATAAAATAAATATAAAAGATCTTAATTTTTAAAAGAAATTATTCCTTAATATAAATATTAAAGCCGATGTTAAACTTAATCCATTAGTTTTTATACATTAATGTTAATTATTTAAGGACGTTAAATCTTAAAATCTACGATACGTTATATATTTAAAATATTTTTACATTAGCCCTCTTCCTTCCTAATATATTTTAACTACTTTAAAGCTACTAGTTTGCTTTAAGTTATAAAATACTAATTAAATTATAATTTCCGGCGTAGTTATCTTAGTGGCGATGATAATAAGAATAATAATGTTTTCGAGATGCGTAAGTACTTACTTAAGTATCCTTATATAAGGTACTTAATTATTAGTTTCATATAAACTCTTAACGTAAATTAATTTTCAGTTTTCATTAAAGGGCATATAAATAGTATATAAATAAGCACTTTATTAATTTAATCGAATATTTATAAAATGTAATCATTATTAAAATAGCTTAAGTCATTACATTAACACTAGTATAATTAAGAGGCATATATAAGGTATTATATAAAGGTTTCTTAATAGCATTAAAAGGTACTTTTTATATTTATGTAGCTTTATAGACTTATATATAAAATCCATTAAAAAAGCTATACTTAAGTTATATTAAGCACGATACTAAATATACTTTAATTAACTCTTAAGAGAATAAACGGCTTAATATTAATTATACTATTACATTTATATCCATTACGTAGTGTAAATGGGGATTCTCTTAAATTTATATACGCGACCATTTTATATAAACTCGACGATGCTATTAATAAAAGTAATAACTCTTTTGAGCATATAAATATAATAATTTAATTTAAATTAAACGATATTATTAAATTTAATGGAAGCAGTAATTCTCTTATACGTATAAGATTTAAACTAAATAATATCATTAATATCAAACATTTACAGTAGTCCATTATAAGATTATAGTTAAAATATACAGTATTAATGTTAAGAATATAAATGTAATGGCATTTAATTCATTAATAAGTCCTCTTTAAAGTGGTATTAAAACGTTATAACGCGCTTATTAATTTATTGAAATTATAAGAAAACATTATAGCTAATAAGAATATATATAGTATATAATAAGTCTTTTTTCCTACTTAAAATATAATTTTATAAGTTTATATATTAAGACTTAAGTAAAGCATTCTACCGCGATAAAAAGATAAAGTGCATGTGATTAAAAAACCGCCTTTACGTAAAGTATTCGTTACTTAAAAGAGATTATAACTTTTTTAATAGGCGCATAATAGTTTTATTTAAACTTAATGATATAGTTAGTTCTAGAGCAAACGTGGATTCTTTTAAAGATATGTATACAGTTCCATTTAAACTAAAGGATAGCGGTAGTTTAAACACTTATAAAGTCACTTATAAGCTTCTTCATTAAATGTAAGTTTAATGCCTGAGTATTATCTTACCGCTTTGTTAATAGGTTCACCGAAGCTATTAATATATCTGGCATAAGGAAGTAAAGATAAGATTAAACCTGATAATAAACGGTGTTACTGATTCTTAATGCATATTTTAAAGCGGTTATAAGGATAAGTTGCCTGGTAATAAAGGAAAAGAACTATTAAGGTTAAGTATTTATTAATGTTAAGGTGCTTATTATGGATTAGTATTAATGACACGTTGATATAAGTTACGTATAATAACCATATTATATAACTACACTAGCTTCCACACCCGAGAAGAAGTAGTAATAATAGTAATAACCTTATTAATTCGTGTGATTATAATAAGTCCCTTCTTACTTAAGTAAACGTCGTTATTACTAATTTTATAATCATCCCTCTTATAGTACATGGTTAAAGCACCCTTATAACCTCCTCCTTCTCGCCGTATTAAATGGACTTTATGGTAATGCGTCGTTCTCTCCACGTCATCACTTATAACTTATAGCCTAAGGACCTACTTTATCATCTCTTTATTATCTCGGTCTTAATCATTACTACTATTAATGCTTATACTTAGCTCTTTATTAAGGTCTTTATTAAGGTTTAAGTCTAAATAATTTATACCTTTACCTTTATTATCTCCTTAAAGGTTCTTCTAATTATCTTCCTTATAATCCTTTATTTTTATACTTATAATGCTATTCTTAATTTAACAGCTTTAAATTGCTATTATTTATAAGTTTAAGTTAAGCTATTACTTATATATATTTAAGAGATTCTCTGTTTACGTTTACGATATTATAAGATATACATGAGACTAGTATAAATGAGACTAATATAAATAAGACTAATATAAATTAAACTAGTATAAATAAGACTAGTATAAGTGGGACTAGTATAAATTAAACTAGTATGAATTAAATTAATGTAAGTTAAACTAATTTAAATTAGACTAATATAAATTAAACTAATGTAACTTAAATTAGTTTAAATTAAATTAATTTAAATTAAATTAATATAAATTAGGCTATAATGGATATATATTTAAAGCGACCTTTATTCTTACTAGTATTATTACATATAGCTTTCAGAGAATCCTCATTCCTTTCGGCGACATCGTTACGTTTAATTGAGATATAATATTAAACCCAATAAAAAATAGTGTTATCGAGTCTTAACGTATATATTAAAGTGATTATAAGAATAAGTTACCTAGTAGTAAAGGAAAAAAACTATCGAGGTCGAGAATTTATTAATGCTAAGGTGCTTATTATGGATTAGCGTCGGCAATATAAGGCGGAGCCCCTTTAAACTATATAGTTCCTTTAATCAGTTAAGATTAACTTATAGCTTTTTTAATGATAAGTAATTAAAATAAGAATAGTCTACTTTAATCATGCTAACGCCTTAATCGGATAGTAATTCTTTATACTAACCTCATAAGCGATACTCTTTTACTTCATAATACCATTTAAGTGAGCTCTCCCCACTCCTTAATAATTTAAAGATAAGTTACCAAGTAACTTACGCTTTGGAATAAAGAGTTCCTTTAAGCTTAATACCTGACTCTTACCTTTAGCTTAAAGCTTATTAATAAATACACTTAATTAGAGACTTAGACTAGTTATAGTAAAAGTATAGCTAGCTTTTATTGTATTTTAACTTTCTTTCGCAGTAAGGTATGTAAGTAGTTTTTCTCCAATTATATCCTCATTCTTTAAATAAGTCTTTATAAGCATTACCGCCAAGATTATTAATAAGAGAGGTTAAAAAGAAGCCAGTGAGCTTCTTTTAATCTATAATTAACTACTAATTAAAGTTTATACTGCTATTATTTATACTTAAAAGCAGTCGATATGTAAAATAAGTGGGAAATAAGCTTTTAATTAAAAACTCGTTAAGAAAGTACTTACTTATAAAGAATAATTATTAAATTATTTTAAACTAACTTATAACTAACTTTTATTAAGACCTTAAAAAGCTATAATATAAGTAGATGCTTTAACTAAAGTTTAAAAGGCTTTTATCTATAAGGCATAAGGACTTTATAAAACATTAATTACATATATAAAGTAGTTATACTTACACTTACTCTTCATGCCATATTAATAACTTTATCTCGGTTTTTAAAGTTATGCTACTTGTCTTTATTATCGTTATTCTTATATAAAGTAGCTATATAATTTAACCGATCCATTAAGACTCGCTTAACTACTCGGAAGCTACCTATTCTTAAAATTATCTTAATAAGTCTTACGACTATAATTTAATTCCCACTCCGGTAATGCCATAAGGGATGTCCCCCCCACCCCTTTTTATAAATGCTCTTAAGTCTGCTTTATTTAAAGTATGTTTTTAACCTATTTATACGCTTAAAATCAGGTCTTTAATACGTTATAAAAGGAGATAAAAGAGAGGCCTCTTATTACTTTAATAGGCTTATATGGCTTTTACAGGCATAATGTTTTAAAGGCTATAATATTTTAGCTATACTTTAAACTAATCTTATAAGCATATTTTAAGAGATTTATAAGGTTAATAATGTTTACCATGCATTAAGTGCGGTAACCTATAAGTAGTAATTATCATTACTTAGCCACTTAAGGTAAGTAGTATAAATGAAGTCATTAAGAGATAGCTTTTACGCCTCAACCTCGACCTTAAATTACGTAACTTTATTATAGTGCTACGACCTAGAATGTTATATAAGTTAAGCTTTATTAATGTAAGAGTAATGTAAGGTTAAGTAAGGAAGTGTAAAGATTATAAGAATAATAAAATAAGTTACTTAGCTGCTTAAGGGTAAGCAGTATGAATGAAGCCATTAAGAGATAATTATTATGCCTTAACCTCGACCTTAAAATATAGAACTTTATTATACTACTATGTTTTAAAATATTATGCTATTAATGTAAGTTAAGCTTCATTAGCTTTTAACTAAATGTAACTGCTTAAAACTTAAATAAATTTATATAGCTTACTTTATATATACTATTAGCTTCCGCGTAAGGGTAATAATAAGCTTAAGGAAGTGTAAAGATTATAAGAGTTAAATAAATATCTCTTAAAGCATATAATGAATATATCGAGTTATACATTTAATTTAAGAGTCCATAATGAGGAGGCCTTTAAAAATATAGTAAGTGCTGCGTCGGATAATTTATCTTGGTAAGGGGTTTTGATAATACCATAACTCAGAGAGATCTTATTAATACATATAATGATGGATGTGTTAAGATTCTGATAGCTCTTAAAGTTTATGATATTAAATATAAGTAAACACTATCTTCTTTTATAAAGTAACCACCTCTTACATTTTTACATTCCTCCTTTATCTTCTCCTACTTTTACGATATATCTTTTATCTTTTTACTTAATAAAATATTATTCCTTATTACGTATAATACTCCCTTAATTAAAGGTGGTGACTGATTACATACTTTAAATAAGGTAATGAAATAGGCTAGTTAATTTAAGCTGATACTTACTTAAAAGCTTATTAACCTCCCTTACTTAAATGATACCCTTATTATAAAATCGGCTTTCTTATATACTAATCTTATAAGCTATATTTTACTTAAGGTAATAAAATAACTTAGTTTATTTAAACTAGTACTTACTGAAATTATTAACCTTACTCACTTAAATAATATTATTATTTTAAAATAAGGGTTTCTTTACTTAACTGGCTATCTACCCAAAAGTCCGACTTAAGAGAATAGCTTGACTCGGTATAAGGAATTTTAAGCTCAGCTTAATCGTGTTAAGACCCCGAAAAGAAAAGCGAAGGAGGCAAAGCAGTGTAAGATTTAAAGAAAAAAACTTAAAGAGAAGCGAAAAGCTAAAAGACGTACCGAAACTATAAAGATATATAAGTTTATTCCCTTAATTAACGTCGTAAATAACACTTTATTAAGGCTAGTTTAAAGGAATTAAGATACAGCGAATTTAAGTGGTAAACTTCTTACTTAAAAGTCAATTGAGAAGAAGTTAAAACACGTTAGTATCTTAATGGAGATAAAATCTTTAAGTAGGTGATATTAAAATAACGAAGTAAAAGGTGTAAAATTAATTAATTAAAATACTATACGAGGAGACTGCTTATGTATATAGTTTATAAGGAGGCTAGATATACTAATATATTATATAAGTAACGCATTTTAGCTTTTTAATCCATCTTTTAAGTAAAGGAATCTTAATGAGTACTTAACGCTTTATTTATAAAATAAATAGTAGTTAGGACTTTAAACTCTTATTAAATTTCACGTCTTATTTCAGTGCTTTTAATATTAATACCTAGCCTAAGAATATAAACTAGTTCTTAATTACCATATTAATCTAAATCCAGTCCGAAGCGCTTCTTAATAACATAACTGAACTATTTTTCGCACTTATCTTAAGATTAAGATGCCTTTTACCTACTATTCTTTTATGTAAAAGTGTTAAAAGGAACCATTATATATATTAATAAACTTACGACTTACGAATTACTCTGTTACTTATTTATTCTCCTTCTTAAGATAATATTAATGTTAAAGAGTGAGAATTATAGCGGCGTATTAGATCCGGAGGAATTAATTACGTCTGAAGAAAATGTCGCTTAAGTAGTACGAAATGCTTTCATTTAACGCCGGACCCATAACATATTTTAATAACGCTTCCTTCTTACTTAACCGTATCCTCCTTTTAAATTAATATTACTCACCTTTCAGTTAAATAGTTATAAGCATCTCGCGATAATATTAATATTTTTATTTTAAGTTATATCATAGTATTATATTAGTATTTTTTTATAGGTAATAGTATTAATGACGTAGCTACCCTTAATGCTGTTAATATTAAGTGTTTAATAAGTGGTGTTTCTAAGGCTAAGGTAAAGGGTCGTCGTTATTATATTAATATAAATAATGATTTTATGATTTAATTAAGTATAATCCTCATCACTTAAATTTATTTAATAATTTAATATTTATAAAAGCGGAAATAAGAGGAGCTATTATTAAAGTGATGTAAATACCTTACTTAATCCTTAAGAAAACTGTAACAGTTTATTTTTAAACTCTTTAAACCTTAACCCCTCCTCTTTCCTCGCTTTATCTTCTTAATCAGCTTATAATTCTCGACCACCTTATAGCTTACGTGTTTCTTCGCCACTTATTTATCTTCCTTCTTTAAACGACCTTAAAAATGCACCCAGTATTCCGTCTTACTATCTTTAGCTCGCTAGATATGCACAACCTCTACTCCATAGCCGAGCCCTTTATGCCTCTTCTTAAAGTCATTAATAAGCATGTTGTTTAATATGTTCTCTTTAAGCTCTTAAGTGCAGCTTCTATTAAGCTACTTTATAAAGAACTAGCCTCTTTATTTATTAAGTAAATGATTTACTAAATAGTTCTTTTATTAAGCTAAGTTCATTTAATTTACCGCTTTATTATTATCTTTAAAGTAATTTATTAGGCTTATTTTCCGATTTCCCAACTTAATAATAATTTACGTTATTTTAATCTTACGAGGAGATAGCTTATTATAATCATCTTTTAAAACCGACCTACCTAGTAAAGATTCTACTATTATAGCTTCTAATTTAATAGCCGTGAACGTAATAGTTTAGTGTAACATTCCTTTATAATAGTGTAAATGCTGCGTTATTACGCCATTTATGAGCTTTAATGTAAATATATTAATCTAAAGAATCGAATTAACTATATTTATAAAGAGATTAATAAGAACCGCATTTACACTTTCTTTTCAAACCAACCTATAAATATTACTTAAGGTAAGTATATTTTTTATCAGAATAGTGTAATAAAGAGGTAACTTTTTAAAGTTATTAAAGGTAAATATATTATAGGTAAATGGAGAGGGAACTAAAATATCTGGTAAGGTTATACTTAAGAACATTATATTAATATTAAATAATAAGGATAAGGGTATATTATTATTAAAAAAGTTCGTAAATATTTTTAAAATCATCTTATTTAAGTTTATTACCGTGGTAAAGACCGATAAAGGCGATAAAATTCCACTTAAAAACCTTATATTAATGTTAAATTATAAGGACATAAGTATGTTATAGCTAAAGGGGGTTGTAGCTACTTTTAAAATAATATTTAAGTTTAATAATATTAAATTAAGATTTAAGGCTGAGATATAAATAAATTTAAGGCCGAGAGACTCATTTAACGTATTTAACAGCTTAAGTTCTCATCTCCTTTTAGCTCTTATCCAGATAGGACTTACGCTTCGTCTTAGTTTAAGGCTTTAAGGTATTATGCACGTTTTTAAGGTAGTGTTAAAGGTCTTTCTCTAATTAAAATAGCTTTAAGTAAGATAAAGAGCATGGAAAAGCCCTCAGCTTCTTTTATCTTTTAATATATTAAGAACCATAGTATAAAATGTATCATTATTAAGTTAATCAGTTTAAAAACGATTATATCCTTTCCGATGCCGGTACTCTTTCATTACCAAGATAAAAGGGACAGTATCTGGCATAAGTAATAGCATGGTGGAATTTAATAAGATCATATTTAAATACGTCTCCGTTATCGATATAGTTTTAATAATGAGTACGTTACTTTACGTCGTTAATAATCTACTTATTATAGGCTGGGATATAATAAAACTTAATATAATTATATTCATTCTTTAAAGTATATTCTTAATAGCGGAATATATAATCCTATCTTTTATTAATAAGGATGTCAAGTAATGGAGAAAATTAACTTATTAGCTAGAGAAGTACTAGCTTTATAAAGGAGTTAATTCCTTACTTTTTCATCTTTAAGTAGTAAAAAAACACTTAATAGCGGCCGTTTATAAGTCGTAATACCTCTTAATAAGCGACGCAGTTATTATTAATATAAAGATTAATAAAATCTTATATAACAGATCTACTTTCTGGACTCCATAGCTGCACTCTTAAGAATAGTATGCGAGTAAGGCGATTGCGTTTAAATATTATATAATGGATATGATTAAATTAAGTTTTATATCCGCCGCCTTAATGTCTCTCATTTTAATATTAATCCTTATATTAAGCTAAATACACTTACTTTAAATTCATATAATACTTGTTTAATTCTTTTTTCTTAAGCTTAATATAACTCTTATATATAATAATCTATTTAGCTTTAAATTAATTATATTCCTCTTTATTAATAGTCCTTTCGATCTTAAGGGTAAGGTTCTTATTCTCCTTTTATTTGTCTATCCGACCATCTTGATTCCGTCCTGCCGCCTTAATTCAGGCTTTCTCTTAACCCAACATTAGCTGAGTGATGGATAAAGAAGTGGAAAGTCTCTCTGCCCTGGGTTTAGTATGGAGCTAGTCTTGCGGGACGTGTTAGCCAAGAGTCGTGGCGCGTAGTCCTGCCCAGAAGACATGTATCCATCTAGTTACTGACCCCAGCTTAGCAGTTATGTAGAGGTATTAGCTAACAGCTAGCAGGGAGATCCATAGCTCCATAAGTTTTTCCACGTTAGCTAAGTGGCTCTTAACTTTGAATTTTCACACTTCCTTCCTAGCAATATAACAAATGAGCTTGAGTTAGAGGACGTAAAGGGCCTAATTACCCGTAAGATGCGTAGTAGCAGCTGTTAGTAAATGGGGTGGGCATATATAGGGACAACTTTAGCATCCTTTTGAGAATCGAGTACTCGCTTTAACTAACTAAGTATAAAAAGCTTAACATCTGCTAAAGTATAATGATTTCAATGAAGTTAGAGGTAAATAGGAGACAAAACTCAGCGTTAAAGACGTTGTCAGTCGTTATGCGAGGGGTTATGTTTAATGTGGGAATGATTATTAAGAAAATATTCTCTTTTAATTGCCATTCCTATATCTTATCTTTGTATTAGGTTGGCTAAAGGAGTAACAGACTTCTCGGATACGAGTCTCAGATTTGCTCTAAATGTGCTCGGTTTACTAGCCCTACCAAAGCGATAGCTGGGTCTCCGTTATCTGCTTTCGACCTCACCCCCCAGTCAGCTCATTGCCTTAAAGTCTAGCAGACCATCGCGGTCGAAATACGCAGTCAAAGATGCCTTTGCGCTTTTGCTTCTGCCTTTCCTATGGAGCAGTTTGAGAGCTTCTTATTTTTGGTTCGTCGAGTTCTGGTTCATCGAGTTCTGGTTCGTCACTTTCTAGTGCATCACGGTCTGACTCATTATCTTCCAGTGTGTCTTCCTGTGATTCGTCTCCGGGTATCGGCAGAGCTGCTCCGATGAGAGTATTAGGGGTGGCGGCCCGCCACTATCTACTATCAAGTCCGCGATCTTCCTGCAAATAAAGTCCTCCTTTAGCGAAAGTCATAAGGCGGTCAGCTCTCGATCTTCGCCTCAGATAGGCCTTCCATCTTCATCTCGGAAGGGCTTCTTATTTTATCAGAAAATGACATTATTAGTAGAGTAAGAAATGGAAGTACCTAGTTATAAATCATTTATTTAAGAAATACTCTCCCTCTAAAATTAAAGTTAGCTTTCCATACTGAAAATAGAGTTGGTGCCCGACCAGCTTCTTTACGCTATTCTGCTAAGTTAAGCCTATACAGATTCACCTTAACAATAGTGCGAATCTTGCCCTTAAATCATTTAATAAAGAACTTAGCACGTTCTATTAATTTCTCTTCGCTCTAGGCCCGCGTTACCTCAATAACCAGCCTAAGGAACTTATACTCTTCGTGTTAAAAAATTTTATCCGCCGATCTTTAATCAAGTTTCCCCTTAGCTAACCAGAACTTAATAGTTAAGGATCCTATAAGCTTATCTGCTTAATGATTATAGCAATACTTTTATCGGAGCTTTATTTAATGCTTATCGAAGTCTATTATTAAAAAACTCTCGTAATGCTTCGTCTTTAAACTCTTCTATAGATTTAAGTAATTATCGATACTCGGAATCATAAAGCTTCTTTTTAATTAAGAGCTAGTCACTCTTATATTTACCATTTTTAATCTTTTTAATTAAGGTAATGATACTTTTTACTTAGGCATTAGGTGCCCGAGCCGAGTGGGCTTGCCTTTAAGATGCTAGTCTACCGTGCTTAAAAGGAAGTATAATAATGCTTCCTTTAGCCTTTAAATCTTCATAATTACTCTTATTATAATCATATAGAACTAGCTTAGTTTAAAGCGAGCTTAATGAAGGCTCGGGTAATGTCTTCTATCTTTAAGTTGGTTTAAGAGAAACTAGCTATAAAGTTATTAAGATAATTTACCATCATTCTTAATAAGAGGCAGTAAGTCTTTAATGCTTAAAGATGATGGCAATGCTTATTAGAAATTACGAGGTTAAGAACTAGCTACCTCAATGCCCTATATGACGCACGTATTAGTTACGAACTACATTATAGCTACTCACCGTGTTTAGCTAATAAAGGCTCGATCCGGCGTCCTTTACGTCGTCTAGAGCCTTAACGTATTTCACTAACCTCGTTTATAGCTTTTCGGCCGTAAGCAATACGTCCTGTTAGCATGAGAAGCTTTGCTAACGACCTTAGCCTTCTAAGCTCCATATTCTAATAGTAGGCATATATTGTCTTCCGCTCCAGCGAGAAAAGCAGCTAACGTTAACCTTACCACACGCGTACACCTTACGAGTTTAAAAGGAGAGGCAAATTAATTTAAGTTTAGCTGTTTATAATTCGCCCATTCAGACACCGTGGATAAAGTTCGCCTAACTAAGCTTATGTAAATAATATCTAAGATAACTCAGTTCCGATGCCTGAAACATAACCGGAATTGCCTTGCTTTAGTGAAATGTCCCTTAAAACTACATCCCTGCTAGCCCTATTAGCATTATCCCGCCTAATGTTGGACGATCCCTTAAGATGTAAAAAGTGTTCTGTATAGCCTTACGGTGCATAAGCCCTATATCGGTGACAGTATGAATCACTTGTCGGCGAATTGCTGCGAGCTATAAGTTGCTATGAACTGGTGTCGAACGAGAGACTTTTTAAGAGACCTTACTAGGCAGAATTATCAAGTAGCATATTGATTTTGCAGCGCCCTTAGGGGAGTTAACTTTGCTGGTTGCGATCGCTAAAGGAAAAGGTAAATGGAAAAACTAAGTTCAGCCAGGTGCCCACCTTATCTGCTTAGAATGCTGATAGCCTTAAGCGACTGTGAGCTGCTCCCAGTTTCATATTACATGATACGTACTCTGATATTTACATACAGACTACTTAGCAACTAATTGATTCTTCTAGAGATAAAGACATCTATATAGCCTCGTCGCTAATGACTGGGCTCCACGTACGCCCACCCTACTACCCTACTAGTCGCTTCAACGCCCCAAACAAAAGCTTGCATGGAAGCCTCACGTTCGGCAATCACAGAGTAGGACATGCTACCTTCACGCTCCATTAAGGAAAGGCTTGTGTTCTGTTAAATTGCACGTGCACTTCGGACTTTTAGATTGGAACTACTTATATTACTTATTGTTCTTCTTAACTATTAAGTTAAAGAAGCTAACTTTATAGTTGGTCCTAGATTTGGAATCCAGTGGCAAACTTAGTGGCAAGCTTAAAAATACATGGTGGCGAAGATGATACAGCTACTTCCACTCGGTTCTACTACCTTCTAGTAAGCTTGAACAAGTAACTCTTTTTTAGTCCAGCAGAGTATTCCTAGCGCTGGTGCGCCTAGGATGCTCCATAACCTTATAAGTATACACAGCTTAGCTAAGCCCCACTTTACTACCTTCTTTACTAACACACCCCCTTAGATTTAAGCCTATAGATTGGATCTAAATAACTATAATTCTATAATATTAACAAGTCCTAGTTATCATATGAATCGTTAGTGTAGTTAGTGGGTAAGGACCTTAGTGAGCCCGTTAGCTATTATATCAGCTGATAGTATATACTTTATAACAATCTTCCTTCGACTAACTTCTTATCGTAGCTAGTGATTATAAATATCCACGTGCCGTAGTAGGGTCTATAAGGTAGCTACTTTAGCCATTACCAGCCAGATAGTTTGCT
The DNA here is from genome assembly GCA_033297225.1 of Diplogelasinospora grovesii. Taxonomy (NCBI): domain Eukaryota; kingdom Fungi; phylum Ascomycota; class Sordariomycetes; order Sordariales; family Diplogelasinosporaceae; genus Diplogelasinospora; species Diplogelasinospora grovesii. The sequence goes on along the minus strand of MU853789.1, from coordinate 110,962 downwards.
TGTTATTACATTATATCCGTATATAGTTATCGTTGAGCTAAATCATTAGCTTTATAAGTAGTCGGCTTATAAAGAGAGATTCCTTTACAGCTTGTAATAATGCCAGTAATTCTGCTTCTGTAGTTAATATGGTAACTATGTCTTATTTGTTAGCTCGCTAGCTGATTAATCCACTAAACAGCTTTATAACATATGCTTAGGAGCTTTTTCGATCAATAGAATTATCTATAAAGGAGGCGTCACTTACTACGATAAAGTCATCTTTTCTACCTAGTTATAAAGCTAAGCTACATGTATACTATAAGTACTATAGTACTTAGTCTACAGCTTTATAATGCTTTAAGCTAGGGTTATTATTAAATCTCGTTAACCATAATGCTGCTAAGGCTATGTTAGGCTTACTGATCACTGCAGCATATAGAATAGATTCAGTCTTTCGCTAGTATCTAAGGGCCGATAATAATTTGGCTTTATCATTAAATAGTAATAGTTCTGTAACAGCTATAAGTATAGTAACCTTCTTTAAGGGTATTAAATCAGCTAGGTTAACGATCTTATTAAAGTATACTAACTGGGATAGTTAAATTAATCCTTTAGAGTGATCTCTATAGATTTCTATTCCCAAAAACTAGTATAAGTCGTTACCTCCTATTAGCTAGAATCTTTGTTACAAGTTGGAAGCTAAGCTCTTTGCTAAGGCTTCATTTTCTTTCTAGTAAGCGAAGACTATGTTATCTACGTAGTAGAATAATAGGATGCCATCTTTCATTAAGATACAGGGTTCATATAGAATAGTGTAGAAACCTAAGATATACAGGACTTTTATAAGCTCTTTTTACCAGACTAATAGTAACTATCGTAGTCCATATAGGGCCTTTTTTAGCTTGAAGATCTTTCCTAAAGTCTGGTAGCTAGGGGGCATTCTCATAAAGACGTTATCTTTAAGCTTTGCATTAATAAAAGCGTTAACTACGTCATACTAGATTAATTTAAGGTCAAACCAAGCCGCTATAGCTATAACTATATGGAATGATCTACTAGCTAAGGTTAACGCGTAGGTTTCTTCTTCCAATAGTTAGCTTTATTGGTCTCCTTTAACGACTAACCTTACCTTATACTTCTTAAATCGGCCATGCTTATCGAACTTATACACGTATACCCATATATAATCAAAGATTTAATGACTTTAAGCTTATAGATCTTACTATGCCACTTCTATCCATGACTGTATTTTAGCATGGCTTTAAAGGTGGTCCTTTTTCACTTATTGGAACTAATCACTAAGTAGGTAGTTTTTTAGCTGGCTGTATGACTTAAGTACTAGTGGTAAGTCCTAACGGTGGATTCTTTACAGTCTATCTAATCATCTCACTAGTCATTGGATTATAGCCTTTATGATCATATTATTTCCAATAGTCTATACTAGTTAGCCTGCAGTAAAGGTTACCATCCATGGTTTAAAGGTTGACTAGCCTGTAAAAGGTAGTTATTAACTAGGCCTTTAAAAGGTTGCTGTAAGCAACGCCGCTAGGGAAAGAGAGGGTAAAGGGTACGGTGTAAATCTTACACATATATATTCATACTCTTCTTCTTACTCCTATCCTTCCTTAAGCTCTTCTTCATCAGGCTCTTTATCAGGCTCTTCATCGTCAGGTATTACCTAAATTCCTTCATCGTCGTCTATTATAGAGGGTTATAAGCTGTCTTCTAGCGTTATAACCTCTACTGTTATAAGAAGGTCACTTAACTCATTAAGCAGTATATAAAGAAGGTCGTCCTTTAAAGCTTATAAGTCTCCGTGAAAAATCTCTTCTTCGTTAAAGACTACATCCCTAATGCTAACAACCTTGTTAATTATAGGATTCTAGATCCTATAGATGTTAGAAGAATTATATTTAATAAGGGGTAGCCAATCTAAGCTTTTAAATTTAGCTATTATAAATGATTAGCTTTCTTCAAGGCATCTGTCATTATAACGAAAGCTTTATAGCTATAAGCATGGAGGTAAGTTTAATCTAGCTTTTTATCGTAAATAGCGATACCGTCCCTATAGGCTAGGTAGGTATAGAATTAATTATAAGGAGTCTTCCAGTCATACATATACTATAAGGTCTGGTTATATAGGTAGACTACAGCTTTAACTATTTCTAGCTATAGCATAGCTAGTAAACTAGCTCCTGCTCTCATTAATCACATCTTATCCTTAATCACACCCCCGAGCATTCGGCGCCACCATTTTATACCTATATATATAGTGCCGAGGGCTTCATCCTAACGAATCTCTGGCTGAAGAAGGTTATAAGTGCTAGCATTGTAAATTCGTTATTACTTGCGACAACTCTTAGCCGTAATTAGTACTATTAATCTAGCATTCCAAATAAGTAGGTTAAGGCTGCAATAATAAATTCCGTTATTCGATCTCGAAGATAGTAATCCCAGGCTAAGCTAAACCATCTATCGAGGATTAAAAGTAAATACCTAAAGCCATTAAGTCCCTCATTAAAGTCGTAAAAATCCATTACAAGCCGTATACCAGGGCCTTTATTATACTCCCTTAGCTGCCGATGAATTTGCCATCTAGCTTTCAACACGCCGCAGGCATCACATTCGACGATAGTAATGCCTTTAATTCATACACCTTATAAATAGTAGACTAAGTGCTCCAACGCTTATAGGCCAGGATAGCTAAGCTATAAGTGCTATAATTTTACCACTGCTTAAGTGTTTTTAATTTTTAAGTGTAGGTATTATACTAGTTCCATTATATAATGAAGGCTGCTTTAAAATACTATAATGAAACGTCTTTTAAGACGAATTAGTCGTATTAATCTAATAAAAGGCAAAGAACTGATCCATTAAACTTTTGTAAGCAGTTATTACCAGGGCTATTATCCCACCAGAATTCACGCTTTCGTAGTTGTCGTAAGGATACTAAATTGCAAGCGAATCTAAGGCAGTAAGCTACATCTATAAGCTACAGTACCTGTTTATTTTACAGCCCTTAAACCAGTATATCTACTATTTCGTACCCTTAGATTGCAACAAGTTATTCTCCAGCCTAAACGTAGTTACTTAACTAGCTCATCTTAAAGTTAACGAATCATGTAATTTAGTTAAATATATAAATAATAGTATTAAAGTTTAAGATTATAGAGTTTTTTAAAGGATACTTAGCTATAATTATTTTCTTAATAAGAAAGCTTTTAAGGTAGCTGCTAATTTTTCAGCCTAATCAGCTCTAGTATTTTAACTCCTTAAGTACCTCCTATAGTTATAAATTTTTTAAAGCTTCTTATACCTTATTACGGATACGCTTCTTTTCCATAAAGCCATTAAGAGCCATATCTAAGAAGATATAAAAGCATTTTAAGAGATAGTAGAACTGGCCGCCGCAAGCAAGGCATGTTAATTTACTCCCATTAACTATACTTAAGTCAGCCTTTAACATAGCCTTTTTATTAAGTCTTTCACCCTCTGTAACGGGAGTAGTATTCGAGGGCACAAGGGTGCTAAGTTATTACCTACTCTATTTATAGAACACTAAGTTAAAGAAGAAAAGAAGAACTATTTATAAAGGTGGGAGGATTGCTATAGTTTATATAGCTGCGGTCCCTGCGAGCACCTTGTGAATAGCTATAAGCTTAATAGTAAGTAAATATAGCTGCGGCGGCCTAGTGGCTGTATTTACTAAAGGCGTGCTTAGTAAACAGTCAGCTTATTAGAAGGCGGGCTATATTCACCCAGCGGGCCCGGTAAATAGTCGGCTTGTTATGGTTATAGGTGGTTCGCATACAGGGTGCATACGCTAGTATCATAACATTAGCTCCTCCCCTTTAGAAAAAGGCTTGCCTCGAGCCTTAAAAAACTAAAGAAAACAATGCTTCCAGCCAGAATCGAACTTCCACCATTTCCTCCGCGCGATTACGTAATCACTTTTTCCATGTAACCTTCTTTCGGGTTAACCTGCGTAACTGCTTCTTAATGCTAACGCGTCCTCGCGTCGATAAGTTATCTTTTATGTATAAAGGATTAAACTTATCCTCCAGGCTAGCGTCGATCTAGGCTTATAGCCGCTTAGGTAAGCTGGCCACGTCTGGGTTCTCCTCGTAAAACTTCTATAACTCCATAGGTACATTCTTCAGGCTCTCTACGTCATACCACGTAGGGTCTAGGTCCTAGCCTTTCCACTAGACCTAATATTAAAGCTTATTATAATACGTATAAGCGGCCATAACGTAATTAACTTCCTATTCTTCTTCATTATCGATAATCTCGCCTATAAGATTTTTGGCTTCCTACCTTAGTAAAGGGTTATTTGGATATTTACGTAGTCGATCCGTATAAAAGACGTCCATACCGCGTTAACCATCCGGGATATTTAAGTGGTATAAGTACCTTATTATTTCGACTATCTTATAATGTTATCTTATTAATAGGTAGTTTAACTTATTACTCGATTTATCCATCGACTTAGCTTTCTTAATAATGAAGACTTAATTGCTTACACCGAAGTCCAGTATTCGCTGGTAGCGGTTAGCCTATTTTACCTGCTTATCTTATGCTTTTCCTATTAGCGTTCAGGCCTATTCGACGTAGTCTTATATTCTCTATACCACTTCTTATGCTTCCTCATAGTTGATCCGTTCCTTAAGAGGCAGTCCTAACAGCTCTCGTTACCTCGTCCAAGCCTCTTAGTTAAATAGCATCGGCATAAGGAAACCTATAAGGACCTCGTAAGGTTACACCCCGACACTATCATAAAGAGTCCCCATTTAAACCGCGTTCATTACTAGTATAGCTCATAACCAGTTATCTTAGTAGTGGTTAATAAAAGGCCTAAGCCTCTAGTTCAGGTACTTATTCATTATTTCTACCTATCCTATCATTTAAGAATACTTTAATAATAACAGCTTCTACTTAATGCTAAAGATCCTTAAGAGCTCGTCTATAAAGTCTATAGTAAACTAAGGCCCTCGGTCACTTATGATTTCCTATAGGAGGCTAAAGATCCGGTAAAGGCCTTTATAATACATCTTTACTGCGTCCTTTATAGTTGCTATAAACTTATATAGTATCATCCAAGCGGCTTTACTTAAGCAGTCAACTATAACTAACGCATTATCGTAGCCATACTTATCTAGTAGTATCTTATTAAAATCTATAACTACTAAAGTCTAACTTCATAGTAACACTAGTAACAGCTTTAGTAATTTAAGGGTCTTATCACGTAGCTTCTTTAAAAGATAATAGCCTATATAGTTAGCCACGAACCGGTTTATATCACTGATCATTCCCGACCACCAGTACTAAGTCATAGCCATCTATCTCATCTTGTTTCGTCTGAGGTAAGCCGTAGTAATCTAAGAGTACACCTCAGTAAGGACTTTTATTTATAAGTTATTAGTTTCTAGTATGATAAGTTTCTCATTCCGTAATACTAATAAGCTTACTATACTTAAATTCAGGTCTAACCCACTCTATGCCTTTTCCTAGTAAATTAATAAGCTAGGGTCATATTTATTAGCCTCCAGCACTTTATTAATAAGCAGGAAACTAGAAAGTATAAGGGGTTCTCTATCCTCGTTTAGCATTAATACCTCTACCGCTTCCACTGGTTCCTTATGGCTAACTTGCTGGAAAATAGTAAGCGTGCGGTAAGCATCCTTCTTAGCCTTCTACGTTTTTATCTCATTAAACTTCCGGGATAAGGCGTTTACTACAACGTTTTCCTTGCTTAAGCGGTATGTTATATTAAAGTTAAATAACGCTATAGTTTCAGCCTATCCCGCTTGCCTCTAACTCAGTAAGCATTTAGTAGTAAAGTACTTAAAGGCTTTATAATCTATGATAACGAGGAAAGAGTGCTCTAATCCTTATAGTTCCCTTCGCTACATCTCTAAGGCTATCACTACGGCTATTAGCTCTTTATCGTAAATCAGATAGTTATACTCAGCGCCTTTTATCGTTAAGGAATAATAAGCTACCGGGTATCAGTCTCCCATAATGGGGTTTTACTATAATAACACTCCGGCCACTACCCTATCTAACGCATTGGTTTCCACCTTAATAAGTAGATAAGGCTAGAAATAAGCTAGCACTAGCATACTAATTAAAAGCTCTTTTATATAACGGTCTCAGGAGTATATTGCAACTAGCTAAGGACGACTCTACGAGTACACTAAGCTTGGAGAAGAAAAGGAAAGATACGAGATATTCCAGCGGCTTGCGGGCTTCTTTATCCTCGTGAGTGCGGTGGCCTGAGCGCATTGCTAGAATGTTCGGTGTGCTGTGGGGAGATCTAGGAATAGCTTCATCCAGGGGGTTTGGTGGACCATGCTTGCACGTGAGCTGGCCGAGGGTCACCGAGACCCATATCAGGCTCAGCCCGTTACATTTTAATTTCTTAAAAGTAGCTTATCTTTCAGCATTCTAAACGAAGGGTTCCTTCTTTCAGGTTAGGGCATATAATAGTTTCACTCGTCAGCTATATTCCGGTATAAACCTCTTATAAAAATTATAAAACCTTAAGAAAGATTAAACTCCCTTCACGTTCCTTAATAGGATTTAATCTTTAATAGTGGCCACCTTTACCGGATCTATAGCAATCCCATTTATATTAATAATGAAACCTAGAAACTTAATCTTCTACGTATAAAACTCACACTTCTTAATATCAGCTTAAAGTCTGGCTTTCTTAAGCCTTTACAGCACTTTAATCACATACTCTCGATAAGAGTTTAAGTCGCTTGAGAATACTAGGATATCGTTAATATAAGCACTATAAAAGTCATTTAAATATCCTATCAGTGCATTATTAATATGCCATTAGAACGTTGCCGGACCATTCGTTAGTCCGAATGGCAAGACCTTATACTTATAAGCCTTATATTAGGTTTGAAAAGTAATTAAGTCTTTATCCTCCAGCCGCATATGAATCCTATTAAAGGCTTAACGTATATCAATCTTTATAAAGACTTTTACTTAAGCAATCCGGGCTATAATTTCATTTATCAGCGGCAATAAGTACCGGTCCTTTTTCGTAAGGGCGTTTAACCTTCAGTAGTTTATATAAAAACAGAAACTAGTACCATTAGATTTTAATATGAATAGTATAAAAGCCGCTTACAGCGCTGAGCTAAGGGTAATGAATCCTTTATTCAGGTTCTCCGTAATATACTTCTAACAAAGTTCCAGCTCTTTTAAAGACCTCTTATATAAGGAGCTAAACCCTAGCTCTTTAGCGCGCTATTATTCTTCTAGCTCGATTCGGTAATCCCTTATAGTATGTTTAGGTAAAGTATTAAAGTCCGCTTTATTAAACACATTTAAGTAGTCATGGTACTTAAGTAGCACCACTTTATGGATCAGGCACCTTAATAGCTCTTCTTCTCTTATTAAAAGGTCCCTCTTTTTATTAAGTATAATCTTATCGATTTTGTATAAGCACGTAACGCTTACCATATTTACGTCCACTACTCGGGAAAATACTATAGCGCTCACTACTATAATTGATAAAGGTTGGTGCTTATACCACTTAGTAAAGTCTCTTTAATACTTGTATAAACCCTCTATATCTCGCTACCACTAGGTTTTTTAGTTTTTTTCTCGGTCTAACTCCGGTTTACATCGTCGTTATTATAATAAAGTTTATCTTAAGTCACTTACGATAGCAGTCGTTTTATATGGGCGACTAGTCTCTCTAATCACCCGGTATTAGCCACTAATAAGCTTCGTTATAGTAAGGTTATAGGCCTAAGGAGGGGGGGTTCACGCTCTCTATAAGCTTCTCTTTCTTTAATAACTCTTTAAGGGCTTTTTCTAACTCTTTAATCCATTCGGTAATCTAATATTCCTTTCGCCATAATCTATTCTACTCCTCCATTTTAAATTCTTAACGGATAACATCTTTTTAGTATTTAAGGTCTCGGAGCAACTAATTGTTCTCGTTTATAAGCATAGTCTTCCACCACGTAAGGTCTAATAGCTACTTTAGTGGAAATAAGATACTTTAGCAACGAGAATCCACTAATAAGTCATATTTCCCTAGCTAGTACTACCCTAAAATAACGTCGTAGTTTATCTTCACTACCATTAGCTATTCATCCTTAATAATCCTTCCTTATATAATAATGTCGGCTTAAATTATAGTCTTTATCTTTTAAACTCTGTCTCCATTATAACCGCCGATTCTTTATAATTCGAAATCGGTAGTAATGATAGTGCGTAGTATTTTCCATAGTCTTTTCGTATAAGTAAGGTTTATAAAAATATAGCCGTTAACTCTTAAATTAATAAGGGCATCTTAAGTGGTTAATAATAATCTATTATTAGCTATAGTATATAGGCAGATAAAGGGGTTCCTTCTTAAGAACTACTCTAAGTCTATCTCCGATATACAAGGGATGTTATCTTTTAGTATTTCATCCAGCCTAAACACTTTCACCGATTTCTCTCCTAAGTAAGAGACTAATTCACCTAAGGTATTTAGTTTATTAACTCATTATTGCTATCTAGCTTTATAATACGCGGGCTCTTGGTGTCGGCGGTAGGGGTTTCACCGCGGTTCTTACTTATGTACCAGTCCACGATAAATTAAAGTTTTACGTCATGTTCCTTAGCCAGTCTTTCTTTATTAAGGCAGGTCGCTCTAATATATCCTTTCTCCTTATACACGAAGCATCTTCCTTCTAAGAGTAACTTCTTAGCTTCCTTAGCAGTCGGGCTACCATATCGTAGAGCGGAGATTCCACTACTACTAGAAGGGGTGGTGCTCGTATTCCTATTGCCCCGAGGCCTAAGGTTTCCACTTTCATTACCACTCGAGTTCTTAGTTACCTTAGCCTTCTCTTTCTCGCGCTTTTTATAAGCGAGCTAGTAGGTGGTAGCGATGTTAGCTTTTAAGTTAGTATATTCTTTAAAATCAATACGTAAGTTGGTATAGTGCCCTACTAAGGCCACTTACAAGTTAGTAGTTAGCTTGCAACGGAACTCCTTTTTCCACTAATCCTTCGGCTTCTAGCATTCGCCAGCATACCGCACGAAGTTATTCTTAAACACGTAGTAGTTATCCCTTAGCTGCATTTATAAGGCGTCGAACTTATCCTAGGCTTCCTCTTTTTAATGATGGTTATAATATTTATTCTATAAATGCTTAAGGAGGGCTTTTGACGTAACGATCTAGTCTAAGTGCCCATCGCAAAGGTATGGCTTTAGAGCCTTTAAAGCTAAGCCTTAAATGAAACTCTCAATATAAATGCGTTAAGCTTCGTTAATAAGGAAATAGTCCACGTTAGCAGTTAGATTATTTCGCACTTACCGCAGCTAAATGTTAAAGGTAACGATATTCTTTACCTTATTATTATAGAACACAGGGGCATCGGCGTGCTTAACACTTCTTTTAAACCCTCCCTCCATAATAGTAAAGGGGATGGAGAGTGTTAAAGTTAGGGAAATGGAGGATCTTATCGTCTGTTATGTTATCGAGGTATCTTAACGCTTATAGCGTAGATTGCGCACTTTAGCGTAAAGTTCGGCAATGATAGCGTTTTGTTTTAAAACTTACTTATCTTTTTCCGCTAGCTACTTAAGGATTTAATCCACGGCTTCTTATTTAATACCGGAGCCGAAACCTTAAGCACGCTACTTAGCCGCGTCCGCTTATAGTTTAATGAAGAAAGGAGACTTCTTAATTTTTTCTAACTAAGTGTAGGTAATCACTATATTATGGTTTAAGTTATATACCTAAGTATAAAGCTCTTCTACTAGTTCTTGGTACGCATAAAACTAGAAGATCTGCAGCTTAAACTTATAAAAAATAGCCTTTAAGTGTTACTACGCTAGCTTATAGAAGTTAATAGAATCTACCACTCCTTCGTATGGGAGATCTCGTTAAGCCTTATCGAACAGGGCTTTAAAAGGGAAGTAAGGCCCAGTCTTCTTATTTACCAAGCTGTATACCTCGGCTAAGGCCTTAGCCTAGCTAGTTACATCTTATTTAAAGTCCTCCTAGGTAACTGTATATCGAAAGTTAAGGATCTAAGGGACTAGATTACGGCGGTAATCTTTAAACGTAAGGCCCTCCTTATTAAGAAACTTCACCCGGGGTATGCCTATTACCTATATATTACTAAGGTTATTATCGAGATTAATAACGTCGCTTATATTAAGGGCGGAGAAGTATTCATTTACTAAGCCCTAAGAGGCTTGTCTCAGTCCCGGTATGGCATTAGGTTCATTAATCAACTAGCGCTTATCTTAATTAAGGAGGGCGCGTTAAAGGTCCTCGAATCGGAATCATACTTCTTTACGAGCCTTAGCTATAATAGCCATGCCCTCATCATTATTACGAGCCATTCTTTTAGTCTAGCTTCGAGTCTATACAGGTTTAAAAATTATAGCTTCTTTCTATCATTATAATAGTTAGGCCGCTAGGTTAATAAAAGGTTCGACGCGTTACGTAAGCGCGTTAGGTATCTAGCCGATATATTAGGTTTAGTTAGGTTTAGTTAATCTGCGCGCGAGTTACTGCGTGCGGACTTATTCAATTCGTTAAATATTATGCTAGCCTTCTTAAGCGGGTTTTTATTAAACTTAGTATTATATAACGAGAGCAGTATTCGAGGGTATAAGGGCGTTAAGTTGTTACCTACTTTATTCATAGAATATTAAGTTAAAGAAGAAAAGAAGAACTATTTATAAAGGTAAGAGGATTACTATAGTTTATATAGCTACGGTCCCTGCGGGCACCCTATAAATAGCTACAAGCTTAACAGTGAGTGAATATAGCTGCGGCGGCCTAGTAGCGATATTCACCGAAGGCAGGCCTGGTGAATAGTCGGCTTGTTAAAAGGCGAGCCACATTCGCCTGGTGAACAGTCGGCTTATCATGGTTACAGGTAGTTCACACACAGGGTGCGCACGCTAGTGCCGTAACACCCTTTAAGGAATCTGCCCTCTTGCGTTTTCGTGCCTTTTTTAGTTTCCCCCTTTCACTACCAGATGCGATTTCATTATTAAGAGCATCCTTTTAATGAGCCTTACCTTCTTTAGCGGCAAAGGAAGAGCCGAACGCGCCTCTCGCCACTTGGTAGCTACCCGGTATATGGGCCTTCATCGATTACCTCACTTCCTCTCGAAAATCGCTAGCTACCTCTCGATAGTTTAAGGTTAACTTCTCAACCTTTACTTACTTAACTAGTTTATAAGCCGTCACCTAGTTATCTATAACTAGCTTCACTGCATGAGTGAAGTTATAGAACTAGGTTCTTATTGTTATAACCTTTAAGACCTTTTTTCATTAAGCTATTAATAGGGCTTACTCCTAGGTTTCAGACCATTTAATAAGATCTTTTAAGGCTTTTATAAGTGGTTTAACGGCTAGTCGGTACGCTTCTCAGGCATTAAACATAGCCTTATCGTCACTAATTTCAGCCTAGGTCTTTAAGGTTAAGTACCACTCTATAATCGGCTTAAGTAGATCATAGGAAGTAAGCTAGTAATACGTACTAATAGTCTTCAGGATCCACTGCTTTAATATTTTAACTTCGTCTTCTTACTAAGTGTACTCCTTTTAGTAGGCTTAATGAATAATCCATTCCAGTTAGAAGGTTTTAAAGCCGTTAGCAGTTAAGTCGGCGACTATAATTTAGTTAGTTAAGCTAGACTTTGCACCATCGTCACCTTCGGCAGGTTTGATACTAGCTCCTCTAAGTGTAGCCAATGCCTAACTAGGCGCCTTATGCTTATGTCTAGTTGGATCAGGGATAGCTGGTTTACTAAGGAAAGGAGTGAATCCCTAAATCTATCTCCAGATGCTTACAGACACAGCCTGGGCTTAGAACTATAGATTCCAGGCTTCCCAGTCATTAGAGCTGTTTAGGTAAACCGTCTTATCATTGTTAATGGTGCTCATCTTATTGTAATAGGTCCAAAGTGATATCAAGTGTGCGATCTTATTGATAGGCTTGCTTAGTATATGGAGCGAATAAATGAGACTCTTAATTGTCAGATTGCACGTGCACTTCGGACTTTTAGATTAAAACTGCTTGTATTGCTTATTATTCTTCTTGACTATTAAGTTAAAGAAGCTGACTTTATAGTTGGTCCTGGATTTGGAATCCAGTGGCAAACTTAGTGGCAAGCTTAGAAATACATGGTGGCGAAGATGATACAGCTACTTCCACTCGGTTCTACCACCTTCTAGTAAGCTCGAACAAGTGACTCCTTTTTAGTCCAGCAGAGCGTTCCCGGCGCTGGTGCGCCTAGGATGCTTCATAGCCTTATGGGTACACACAGCTCAGCCGAGCCCCACTTTACTACCCTCTTTTCTGACATGTTCTGTACAAGGGATTCAAACAGCTAAATTCGGCAGGCCGGGCCTCCGGGAGAGTGTTGGGTGCTGGTGAATTACGCCACGCCCTGTTTTCCACCTCGCAACCAAATTGTAGTTTGGACAAGTCCTAAGATTAGCAGTACTGTATAATGCAGGTCGACAGGACCCTAATTAAGCTTTAGTACCCTATTTTTCTTAGTCGCTCCTCGCTCACTCTAAAACTGCTACCTCCGTCCTGTTTGCATTGAACTCCCTGATGCGCCGCTAGCCTATGGCCGATTCTCTCTCCCAAGAATTCTCACTGTCAGGACGACCTTTCTATCTTACATAATACTCGACATTTCCGCGACGTCTCCGTTTATCAAGCAATTCCACGCCCAGGTGGTTCCTTCCAAAATCCCGGTAAGCCTCTCCTTCCACACCCTCCGTTTGTTCCACACCCTCCGCCTACTGGATGCACAGACCGCGAAGACCCTGTGGAGCGCTCTCGATAAATTCAAGGTCCACTGGGATACCGACATGGCGGCACAGTTTCCTCCATCCGGTGTTATCCACCCTCGTCGTTACGGTTTTTGCAGAGATGGAATCCACTTCTATTGGCTAGCAAGGTATCTTCATCCGTTCGGTCTTATTCCCGCTCCTGATAGGATGAACAACCTTACCAACGATGGAAGCTGTTAGACTTGTTGAGACTAGCTTAGGGGTATTGAGTTGGGGTTTGTGGGACTACACGCTTTTTTTTTTCGTCTTTGCTGTTTTCCGTTCTAGGCTGTGCCTTGTATTTACTGGCTGGACATCTATAAGTAGGGTGTTTTAACCAACCCCAACAGACACTCTTGCGAACCACATACTCACTCGCTTGTCAACCTCAAGTACAATGGGCGACACAGATAAAGAAAACCAATCCTCCGCCCCGGCGTGGCAGCTAGAGCAAGCGAAGAAGTTCCTCCAAGATGCGGACGTACAGAATGATGATGTGGTGACGGCTTACGGCAACACTCCCTGATACCCAGGCGCTGTTCTCCAAGCTGTCTTACTCAACCGCTGTGACGCACGCGCTAACGGCGTACAGCGACCAACGTTCATCCCAGGGAGAGGAGATGGACGAAAGCATACAATCAAGACGATCCACGGTGCCAATGGAGATGATACATCCCGATCTGCGCATTGATGATGCGCTGCAGAAGAAAATGGAGTCCGGCGATCAGGGAGCGGCAAGCAGGCCTGCTGCAATCGACGAGGAGGAAGACATATGGGAGGTCGAGGCGCTTCTTGCGAAGTGGCAACAAGGAAGAAGGACGATGTACCTTGTGAAGTGGAAGGGCTTCGCTGACGAAGACAACACGTGGGAGAGACCAGCCAACATAAGCATCGAACTGATCGCTAAGTTTGGCTACTTTGGTATTCAGGTCCGCCAGCGTCGGGCGACCGTTGCTGTTCACATTTGACGCTCCTCCTTCAGTCGAATTACTGCTTAAGGCAGCACTCTCTTTCAGCTGCACACACCTCATCATGGCTAATAAAGCGTGCATCAGTAGGAATTTGCCGAATAGGTTAGTCGCCCCGAGTTGAATGGGAAGAGAGTTGTATAGGAGGGCTCTCAGCACCTGATGCATCTCGGGTTGATGCCACCGCTTGGTTCCGTCCGGATTTCTTATCCTTACGGCCTGAAGACCGTACAGCCCCAGTGCTTCAGCACACTCACTAGCTGGCAGGGGTAGGTGGATCTCGTCTGGGTTGAAGTAAAGACTAAGAGCCGCGTGGAAATACATAAGCCTGATACGTTTTTCCTGCTTAACCCAGCTCCACCAGTCGAAATTGGACGGATCGAATGATTGCGGCGAAAAATCTTTGGAAACGCGTAGCAGGCCGGCTTTTCGGGCGAGCGCAGCAATTCCTGCGGGCTTTCTCCCGCTGTAAGGTGGTGCCGTGCCAGCAGAACAAGACTTGGGTAAGCATGATTGCTTGCAGCTCCTCCAGGTCTTGCCTGACATACTTGACACTATCACGGACGTCCCCGGAGAGGGATGCATACATGCGCGACGACGCCTCGAGAGCCGCCTTTAGAAAATTCATGACCTCGCGAATGTTAGCAGCAGATATACGATCGGAGTGACAGGCCCCGATGCAGCACATGCCCGCGATGAGACCGACGTAGGCTTCCATCATGCGAAACGTGGGAATGTGGAGTATCGAAAAATGCAGGTGGAAATGAGTATAATTCTCGAGGAAATCGCGGATATTATCGGCTTGGAAATAGAGATTCATGGCGCTATTGGTCGCGTTATTCATGACGGCGCCTGAGGGATACAGGAAACTAATGATTTTCGTGGAAAGAAGTTGATAAGAACTCGGATATGTCGACGGCACTCCCCACGAAGGGAAGAAGGTTGAATGGGCCGCGGGATGGCTGCCAGACACGCTAACTGCTCGAACAGATACGGCATTAGGATCTTGATTGGTTATTGCGGTCTGCGTCTGTCTAACGTTAGAGGGAGGAGGGAGTAAATGAAAAAAGGTATTGTGCGTACCGGCCTGGAACATTTGCTGCCAATCAGCCTAGCCTAATTCTGAAAACATCTGCATCCCGCCGTTTTGGTTCTGCGGCATGTTGTTAGCCAGCGGCAGCAGATTAAAGACGGCGGGAAACTTGCGCGGCGATATTCTGGCCCCATAAAAACCCTGGCCGCGCGGATAAAGTGGAATCTCTCGGCGCTACACGAGAACCCCGTTAGGTATCCTGACGGGGATCTTAGTGTGGAGATGCTGGCTTGGTAAATAGTGTGTCTCGTGCTGCACTGATAATAATGGCTTAAAACAAAATTTAAACAAGTCTCTTTTCTGTTGTTTAAGTATCTTCCATGCTCGTCTCTTTCAGGCACTTTTTCTTACTCCGTAGTCGATCTTCTTTCGGAGGTTAAGTGTACCTGTTACGAGTAGATCGCTCTTTTCCTAATGCTTTTAACTGGTACTTTCGACACGAAATTCTTTGCTAAACGATCGCCCTTAACTTCTTCCTAAAGCTCTTCTTTAGGGCTTAATGCTCGTTAAGACACTTGAGTTGCTGTCTTTAAGTCTAAGCTAGCAGCTATCTACACTTTAAAGATAAGATAAGGAGTGAAATTAAGTCCTTTAAGCTCTAAAAGAATCCCATCCTTTTATGCTTTTCCCATTTCTCTCCCGGTCTCCTGCCGAAGCAGCTTCCTGCTGGTGCTTGTCGTTGCCTTCGCCCGTGCCTCGGGTTATTGAGATAGGGGCCTGCAGAGGTGCAGGGCTAGAAAGGGAGAGAAGTATTAGAGGGGAGATATAATCTTGTAAGGAGGCGAAGGAGGCTGATAGGGGAATGAGCAACGCTGTTTCGAAACTAATGAAGCGAACGAGATGGGTCACATATGAGGCAGTCGACGTGGCGTCTCTCTGGTGATGGTGACTCATAAGGAGCGCTGTAGCGGACAGCGATCTTATTAGGCTGAAAAACTAAGCGCTGCCGTGGACACGAGCGGTATAATAGTAAACCTAAGCTCCGCCTAGTGACGTTAAACGTCGTGAGATAGGATGGGATGACGGAGACGCGAGGCTCTCTGCTTAATAGGCGCTGAGTATAGCATATCTTATCGAAAGACGGGAACCGCCCACTAACGCTTGTAAGTACCTGTAGATGTGAACGGCGCTTAGCGGGAACCCCCGCCTTTAGAAAGACCCCGCGCTCCGTCTTAAGGCTTCTAAAGGTACCTTAGCAACGTAATAAACGGCCGTAACGGCGGTTACAGGCGACGAGTCGATTAGCGTCGGCACGACTTAGCTAGATAAGCGGCGACTCGGCGCCTAAGCACTTCCTAGCACGGCTGCATACACTGAAATGGGAGCGGACGGCGTTAAGCCTATTAAAAACGCCGAGGTTAGGAACTAACTACCTGGCCGCCGCTCGTAACTTACCCACCTATACTATGAAAGTCGCGTGTAAAAACAGAGGACGCGGTAAGAACGCGCGTATTCTTACGGCCGAGCATTACGCAGCTGTCTTTCTATTAAGGGCTTAGCTTTACAACTTGGTAGGAATATAATTAAATTTCTTAGCTAACTTAATATATACTAGTAAAGTCGAGAGTAACATAGGTCTTAAGTTTATAAACGCATTTTATAACGCTTACTATCACTTCTCTAGCGCGGCTAAAACGGGAGCGGATAACGGTAAGCCTATTAAAAATAGCGAGGTTAAGAATAAAGGTGAGCAGCGATTTAACGCACCCAGACTAAGCGTGCTAAGCTCCCCGAAGCACCTTCTTTACTACATCTAGGATGCGAGTTAATAAAATGAGAACGCGTACTCCATACATACAGGGCATTTGATTGCGTTAAAACACCTACGCACGTTAAGGCCGACATGCGTCTCTACCCATCTAAAGGTTGCCGATATTATCCAGCACCGAATACGTCCTTTATAAGTTACGTTTACTAAGTCAAGAGGTTTTATACTCGCGGCCCCGTAACTAATTTAGTTACTCCTACTTAAAATAATTACGCTTAGTATTACGGGATAAATAGCTACCTAAAAGGATTAAGTGAAAAGATCATCGGCCGGATACTTAAGGATGCTAAAGGTACATTCGGATTTTTATACGATTTTATTTAAGCTTCATTACTTACCCTTACCACTATTATCCTTCTTCTTTAACTCCCTCCTCTTCCCCACTCTGACTCGAACCTACTTACTTTTTTTCTCTACTTAGCACCACATCCATTTTTCCTTTAAGCTTTATCCTTCCGCTAAAGCACGGCTAGGTACGGAGTAGAAATACCTTTTATTTAAAATACGCACTTCGGCAACTTAGCATCCAAATCTAATGACGCGCTACTTACTCGACGAATGTTATAAACACGTCGGCAGCTTCGTATCCTTCGCTATCAGCTATATTACCGTATCTATAGCAGCAGACTTCTGGTCCATAGACGCTGCCGCTGCTACAGCTAAGCAACTCTGCGATGCAGCAGCCTCCGTATGGCAGTTATCCTCCGACGCCCAAAACTTTAGCAACGCGGAATACCCCCGCTTCCAACGGCAGCATAACCAGCTACCCACCGCCTCCGCAACAAGATGCCGGGCGCGGCGACCCCGCTAGCTATCGGATAATAAGGAACAATAGGTATCGCAGTAGGCTTATACTTCGGCAATGCTTTAGCAGATAACGACCGCTATCGCGCCGGCGCCTTCTCCCGGCGGCGCGCGAAGCCCGCTTACTTTACGCCTAATGCCCGCCGGTAATATAATGCCGCAGCCCGGTATAGCCTCTCCATATGGACAAAGCCCTCTCATGCAGCAACAGACCATGCTGCCTAAGGGCGCTGAACCGCCCACCCATATAGTCAGCTCGCAGGGCCGTAAGGGGATCTTGCTAAGTGGCCCCGGAAAACCTGCTCCCCGGCCCCTAGATCGACGCTTGCTAAGAATCAGATCCCGTAGAAAGAGGCCGATAGCAGGTTCCCTTGCCCGCATTATATAAAGACTTACCTTCATACCAAACATGTAAAGCGTTATTTGCTCCGCCGTAAGTTCTGCTTTCTGTTCCCGATAGTGACCGTAGCTTAACAATTTCCGCAGACACCGGCGACCGACCCTACATGTGCGTATTATGTCGCGTTACGTTTTCGCGAAGTAACATTCTTAAGCGTTACTTTATAAAATGCTCCATTTGCCGCGGAAACCCGACTAGTACTAACCACCTCTCGCACCCGCAGGTGCACGTAAAGAAAAATGCTGCTGCTTAGTAGAAGCCTCTTAGCGTCGAGGGTGATGCTAATCATATAAATAATATAAGTAACATGCCCGCCGACGGAATAGTTCATCCGTTCAGTCTTATTCCCGCTCCTAATAAGATAAACAACCTTACTAACGATGGAAGCTAGCTTTCTAGATCTAGCGGCATTAATAAAGTTAACGATATAAACCGCGATAAGAGAAGCATAGACGACTTAGTGATAAGCGGCGGCTCAACCCGTCCAAGCAGCTTTGAGGAGTCCTACAACAATAGCGAGGTCTCGAATAGCATAACGGGTAACATTAACCTAAGGGAGAGGATCCACGGGCTAATTAACTCGTTAAAATAGGCTGGCATCGGTCACCTGCCACCGCTATCTAAGCTCTAGCTCTCTAGCAGAGACAAGCATTCTTAAGCATCTACCTCGCTTAAGGTGCAGCTAATAGAAACGTACTATAGCTAAGTGCGGACACCTGCCGACGCCGTTAAGTTATTCAAGGCATACAGATTAGGTATGCTACCACGAGTACCGCAACGACTCTCAAAAAAGCAGCGGCAAGGCATCCGCTCGGGCTCCGTCTTTATCTAAGATAAGAGGGAAGCCGAGATGCTTAAGTAAACAGATAGCAGGTTATAAAGCGCGAGCCGTATATTAGGCAGCTTCTTAACCTACTGGGAGATAGAGCAAGATAGTAAGCTAGACGGCTATCGGTGTAAGGCAGACGAGCTTATAAAGCAGTCTTTCAAGATAACAACATCGACAAGACAGTACCTCTACTTAATATCGTATTATGCGATATCGTATTATACGAGACCCTAGCCCAACCAGCTAAGGCTACTACAGCCCACCTCGGACCCAACCTTAGCAAAGGTCATCCCCCTTAAAGGAATGTACCCCGAGTTCCACGACACGCCTCAGCTAAAAGCCTAACCGCTGCCTCCGCGGCCTAATTCCCAGCCGCCCTCCGTAGTCGACACGCCGCAGCATAGTCACGGCCACTATACTGCATCTGCTGCCTCTCATAATGTGTAAGAACGGAATCTTCCCCGGTACCATTACCACTACATCCCTATGTTGCAGCAGCACTCGGTATATCCACCTGTTCCTCCTTACCCTGGTGACGAGCAGCCGTCATTACCACCGCCACCACAGCCAGCGGCCGCAAGGGGTGGTGAGGGGGAGGAGAAGGAGGACCCGGGGGGGGGAGGAGGAAGAGGACTATAAGTAGGAGGAGGGGAAGGGGGGAGGAGCGGGAAGAGATAGATATCTATAAAAGCGTTAGGGGAAGACGAGGAGAAGGGGGGAGACAACAAGATGGGGGGTAACTATACGGAGAAGGAGGGCTATAAAGAGGGTAATGTAGGGGAGAGGGAGAAGGAGGGGGAGGAGGAGGAGGGCGAGGTGGGGGGGGAAGGAGGAGGAGGAGAGGTAGGGAGAGGAGGAAGGTAGAGGAAGGTAGGGGGGAGGAAATTATAATAGTATTATACTTTAAGGAAATAAGATTACGGTTATAAAATTATGTGTAAGTGTGCGACATATTTCAGTATTAATACCTATTTATGGAATTTAAGATCGTAGTTTCCGGCACTAGTCCGTATTAAGTGTAGCCTTAACTTTTATCTTAATCTCTTCATCCTTAATCATGTTATTAAACATTACTAAATCCTCCCTTCTCGCGTCCCTAGTATTCTCCTCATCGAAGCATTTTAAGATGTAATGCGGCTTAGTTTAAGATGAACTAAAGTTAATAAGCTTACCCCCCTTAAGGTTCTTAACCTAAATATCCCGGTTATAAATTTTCAGCTTATTTAAGTCCTTTAAATCTCTTAGAATCATTTATAAGCTGTTTACATTAACCCTTATATCTTTAAGGGTAACATCCTTTATAATAGCTCGAACTTTAATAGTTCCACTTATTCCGATGCTTAGGTCAATGCCGCGTGCTTCAAGAACGCTCTTATTAGACTGTTTTAACAGTAGGAAGCTATAATAGGGCACTATGATCTAACGCTTAAGAAGGTCCTTCCTTTAAGCCTCCTTAATTCTACTATACGCTCGACACTCGGCGTAAAATGGATCTATGTGATAGGTTACTATAAAAGCCGCTAGTAAAAAGGTTAAAAAAACGTAGAAGGTACACAAGCTAAATAGATCACCTATATATATAAAGTTACGATTTTAATAAAAACAAGCTATTCTTACTGAGTTTAAGTTAATCTTTTATTAGGTATAGTACGAGATAAGGTCCTTAAAACTCGTGATTAATCGAAGGATCGAGAACTTTAAACTATAAGTACATTAGTCACGTTAATGCGGTAAGAGTACCTTAACTTTAAGTGTTAAGTTTACTTATGACTTTTAAAGCATAAGTTTTTAACTCGATCATAACTTTAAATATATAACTTTAGGGTTCGAAGCGGTTTTTATCTAATCGATTAAGCTACGTGATCTTTAAAGCGTGGTGCTTAAAGAGGTGTAGTTTTAAACCATAATAAGGGGGGAGCCCCTTTATAATGCGTAAGAGAACCATCCGGCGTAAGATATCTGAAGTTAGTTAGAATGTGTTAACAGTAATAAGTAAGAAAGGCAGTTAAAATAACTATAAATAAAGTCTTTTAAAGAAGGAAGAAAAGAAAGATTAGAAGCTTAAGTAGTGCGCTTAACTCACTTTCGTTACTCGTTTCTCCGGCGTATATAGTTACTATGCTAGTAAGGGCGTTTATAGTAGTTATATTAAGGTCATTAGTTTACATTAAAGGAGAATCTAATCTTGCCGGCCGTAATTCTATAAGCAGGTTTAAAATCTTTTATCTCGGCCTCTTAAGATAATCATCCCGGGCATTACGTGAAAAAAGGCGCGTATTAGACTGGATATTAGTGAGTTAGCGCAATATTAAAGCGGTAAGCACTATTAGCCGAGTTAAATAACGAACTCCGAGCAAATGAACGCAGTGTAATCTAGTAGATAAAGCGTAAATTAGTCGAATCATAAAGAAGGGATTAAGTGTTAGCACTAAGCCTTACGGGACGGCATGCTCTTCCTGCTCCTAGCTTAGTCCGAAGTGTAGGGGTAGGAGCTTAGTAATTAAGCAACCATTCTTAGCTTCATATCCTATTAACGATGGCAGCTCTTAAAGCAGCGCGTATACCTCCTTTATAAGGGCAGCTTTAAGTTTAGTTTAACTACGTTTAGTTCTTTCCAAGTAGCTAGCGGCTAGCCTGTAAGGTAGCACGGCTTAGGAGTAAGGTATAATCGGGGCAGCGCTTTCTTTCATTAATCGTCGTCGATAATAGAGTTCTTTATACCTCCTTAAGTATAAGTATAAGCTTAACGTTTCGGAGACGTTCGACTATTAGTTATACGTCTTAGTTATCGACCCTTTTAATTATTCTTAATGCTTTAATAATTATTAAAGTAGCTTTATTAAAATACTTAATTAATTTACATGATTATAAGTAAAGTTCGGGTTGCCTTCCGCTTACTACTTACTAGCCCCTTACTAGCCGGTAGCTAACTAATGCTTATAAATTATTATGTAGGTGTGACGTTTCCGTAGCTGGCACTTCTTTACACTGATAGCGCTAATAGACGCGAGTTGGCAAAAAGCCTCGTATCACGTTTTAGTTGCCTCTAAAGGTATTCATAACGGTTAGCCATTCCTAACGCGTTCGCAGCTAAAATAGGAGCGGACGACAGCGAGCTTATTATAAATCGCAAAGCTAGGAACTAGCCTTTAAGCTAGTTATTATGTTTAGCCGATAACTACTTAAGTCTATAAAAAGCAGCGGGCGCGGACAGCGATGGGGCGGCGTAAAACGCGCGTTAAGCCGGCGGAACGCGCTATACCATAAGGGCGCCTTTAAGGTATATAACAAAGCATAGCCTCCTCCGCGGCTTTTATCGTCCCCTCTCGGCCGCCGCCTTAGTAACTCGTTATTTACCTCGGCAACTCTCGATAGACATAATTCATAGTACGCGTAAGCGCCCTTAGTACATTTAAATCGCCTCGATGATACGTAACTATTATGCTTATTCGAGGAAAAAGTGTAAACTAATAAACTAGGTTAAAAATCCTCTCCTTAAAGAGCTTTATCGCGGTCATTATGTGGATAGTAATATATATCCTATGATAATCATATCTTAAAGTCTCGAGTGTCCCTTAGTCTTAAACTTAACCGACGTTCTCCTATCGCTAGGCTGCTTAAAATGTTATAAGTATTGGGACAACTTGATCAGAGGCTAGGCTAAGGGTTACGAAGATAGTGGTCTTTATATGGAGGATCAGGAGTGTGCTGTTTTATAATTTTTAATAGGTAGCTAGATGTGCTATCGACTGCTCACAACTATCCACTTAGCTCTTAGATGCAACATACTTATACGAAGAACTGCTAGTAAGCTTTCTAATAAGCATAGCGGACGCGGCAATATATAAGTCTTCCCTTACCTCGCCTCTTACTGATTCGGTTACTAACTTCATTAGCATCAACCAAGCTAACTAGATCCACCGATTCGACATACACTAGGTTAAATGCAAAGGACCCGACACTTCCTGAAGCAGCGACACCGCCCCTTAACATCCTTAAGGTATACACACTATAAAAGAGATCTAAGTTCGAAGCTAACTATAGATGTTTTAGAGCAGGCGTCATATTAGGCCCACTAGCTAGTTCTCCGAGTTTAAGTGGACAGCTTTCCCTCGATTTAATAACATCTCCCTCGAACAATGCTGGACCTTGCGTCGGATCATGTGGCTCGCAGTTTACCCAGGTATGACCACTAGATATAACAGAATACCCCTTACAGACACTACCAGGCTAGGGACAGCTTACCTAAGCAAGTTCCCATATGTACCACTTTAAAGAGCTTCAGTTTAGCGTTTCAGTCTAAGGATGGATATACCCCGTAATGCTTTTGCATTGGAGTTTTAAGTGTCTCATACTCTGAGGCTTAGATTTTCACAACACTCTTATTAAGCAGGCAAGACGTGGCTATCTAAATAAGAGGAAAGAACTAGAGCTTTCCATTATATAGTTTAACGAGTTTATAGGCGGAAACTAGATGAATGTAGAAGAGATATAAGCTAAACTCTTAGAACCATTCGAAAATAATAAGCAAAACATTCCCTTTATCAGCGAGGTAAAGAACTTCTATAAAAGGCTTAAATACTTAAGAAAGATTAAGCCCTTCGCTATCGTCGAGACGCAGGCCTCGTATGCTGATTTAATGGATACTAACAGTTAGTATAATAGACTTTAAGCAGTTTTAACTAGCCTAATTAAACCCGCTACTTAAAGATCGAAATGGATAAAATGGACGCTTAATGAGAAAAGTTTTTTGGTAGTGGTAAGAATGGCCTGCTTGTTATAGAATGCTATCATTAAGAAGCATAATCTTTTCTTTTTATTAATGGTTCGGACAGTACGCGTTATATAGTAAATGCTTAACTACATGCAATCCGCCCCGCAGCCTACTTAAATACATCCATCTCTCTACCCACAGCCTAACGTATCGACTAGGTTTAAGCGCAGTCATCTATAAATGGTGGCAGAGAACGGGGCCTTTATTTAGTTAAATGATGATGATTAGGAGTTTAAAAAATGGCGTCGTAAAAACACGACTTCCTCTACCGCTTCTCAGCTGGTAGCCGCTACATTAAACGCCGTGACTCCTTAGCTAACAGCTAGATTAGTAGGCCCGAATAGCGTGATGATCGCTTCGAGTGCCCTTAAGATCTATTTTTTAAGAGGTCCTATAGCATCTTTAACTCCACCTGCCTAATAGACGTGCACACTTCCTTCCTACTAAGACCTTATACATTTAAGCTTTCCAATACCTATGTGCGGCGCGATCTCTTATTTAAAGAATAGTAAAGCCGATATTATGATAACGCTTAAGGACTACTATTAAATGTCTTACTAGCATGTAAGGATAGCCATTAAGGCGAGCTAAGTCGCGGTTAGTGTTATGCATCTATTCTAAGAGGTTACAAAAATGGAAGGTAAACCTCGATCGAGACCTTTAACATAGCTTCAGGGTCCTTTATAAAGTGGTATTAATTTTTTTCTTAGTCGCAGGATAAGCTACGTAATCACTAAGAGCCTTATACCAGAGGAAGATCGTGTACTCCTATCTCCCCCTCCTATAATTCACGTTAATGGCACGCTTAAGTTATGTGTTGGAAGTCACGGCTTGCAGTGTACACGTAGTAATTAAGGTTAACTTGTGTTATTCTTAATTAACTTTCTGGCAGGCTATTTCTAGCCATTTTATAGGCTATATGAATAGGTCTAGAATGAAGAAGAGCGTAATGGATCAGGGTCCTTCCGTTTACGCTAATTAGCTTCTTTTTCTGCTGGAAGCGCTCCATTCCATGCGTTGTGAGCCAAATGCGCCCACATTCCTCAGGCGCCAGCATTCCTTAGGCGCCCAGCCTGCGGCCTATTACGTGACATTCTTTCTTAAGGCATAGTTTAACTTATGCATCCAACATTATGCTTAGCTTAGGAAGACGAGATTTGCATTGTAAACGGACTATATAGTATAAACTAAATAGTGTAAACATTTGGCTTTTTTATTTAAGTTACCCACCGAGTATAAATATTAATAGATTCTTAGCTTAAAGATATAATTCGGTTCTGTTTAAGCTGACCTAAATGAGTGGGCACCCATAGTAACAGACTAAGTAGCTTACCTTTAACTAATTATTAATCTCACCAGCAATCTATAAAAGCCGAATCCTTAGCATTGCTAATGTTATAACTTATATCCGTCCCGAAGTAATCACTAGTAAACATGGCGACCTGTTCTATAATAAGCATAGTTTATTATGATATACTATTAATGACTCTATTTCTTACTCGTGGCCACTTATATTGTTACGTATACTAACATTAACCGAGAATGAGAGGGCTCCGTTTTAAGAGTACCTTTACACCGCTTACTGCAAGCTTGCTTAGCTGCCTTACTATCCTTACTGCTTATCGAATCCTCGGTTTATAATAAGTCTTTTTTATATAAGGGTACTTATTTATTTAAGAAATAAACTTAAAAAACTGTAAGCTTACCTCCTTAGTTATTTAAAAGCGTGGACTTAATAAAGCTCGTAATAAAACATTTACCAGACTTCGCCGGCGAGGAGATACATATCGAAATATTCCTTCCTTTATATATAGCCTCTTGCTCTATAACCTCTTATAGAAGCTAAGACGGAAAGCATGTGTTAGTAACAGGCAACTATTCTCCCTCTTTAAATACTTACGGGCTAATTATAAGATATAAATAAGCTCGAAGCTTAATCACCGAGCCCGACTCTTTATTACTACCTTCTTAATTATATAATATTATAAGAAGAGGAGGAAGGATAAAAAGAAGCCTGATATTTATCGATTTTACGCTGAACTATCGAGTGCGCAGAATTTTTATAGGTTAAGGGATAGAATATAAAATGCTGCTTACCGTGCTATACGAGTCATTATAATTCATTATAGTCCTTAGCCTTAATGAAACCTATTTGCTAAACCTTAGAGTTAACTTTTCCATGTCTGGTGACCTCGTGTCCATATGCTAATTTATAGTTTGCTATTCTTTTATTAGTATAGGCACTATAAGATCTTAATAAGATATTTTACCTAGCTTCTTTAGATTCTTTTTAGTTAACGCTATCTCCTCTTTCGGGCTGGTATAGTGTTGGTGGTATAAAGCGCAGCTAACGCGCTTAGCGAGATACTTTGCGTGGTTTTCCAAATCAGCGTTTATAGTGACTGCTGGTTGGAGTTGCTCGAGATATTTAGGTAGGTGTTAATTGAGCTGCCGATTGTAGTTTAAAGAAGGAAAGAAAAGACGGATTAAAAGCCGTTAAGTATAGCTGTAATATATATACATAGTTAGTGATAGAGGAAATAAGTCTGGTACTCTCTTTAGCTTCTCAGGCAGGATGTCGGGAAGGAGGGAAGACTATTAGCATGCTGCTTGAGACTGCCGCTGCCAAGTATTACCTTTAGCCTATAGAAATGGCTGAGGACTTGCACTAAGCAACACCTTATACCATACAAGCATCCATATGAAATGTCCATCTAACCACCTACGTCCATCTATAAAAGGACTCGGCGTACCTCTTTCATAAAGATACATCTGCGGCGCGCATTTTGCTATCGCGAGCACTGGCTTAGAGATCACATTATAACGTGCGTGTATTTATAGGCCTTGCTTCCGTGCTAGATAGAAGCTTATATAGGAGTATTGCTGAACCTAGTTAGCTAGCTGCTAGACGTATAGGTCGCGACGTAGAGCAATCATAGCTATAAGAGGGGGCTAAAAAGGGGTCGAGTGTCCCCGAATGAGCTTATGCTGGCATAGCTAAGGCCCAATTAGGCTTTAGTGCTATATAATAAGTATCGACGGGTTACCGAGTATAGCGGGGTGAGCGTGAGTTACAGTTCTGCTCTGAGTGTTTATAACCGATTCCTTAAAACGCGACATGTAGATAGCTTATTTAGCAGAGAAGAGGACTTCATGATAAACACGCTAGCGAAGATGGAAGGTGCTGCTTTAACCGAGCCTTAAGTGGAGGTACATTACATTATTATAGCATGGAGGTACTACGATCTATTTTACACCTAAACTATATGCTTAGCAAAACATATTCGGTGCCGCTTCTATAGCCTACGCCGACGCGTGTTAAAGCCCTAGCACCAAATCATAAATTAGCTGCACCACCATTATCTAGAATCGATAGCTGCCTTACAGCGACTAAGTAAGGTTATAGCCTGCTATCTAATTATTACATACGAACTAAATGTGCTGTTTTAATAATGAGCAGCCGTACGAAATTATTAAAGGTCTTAAACTTAAAGGGCTATGGAATAGCTAGGTCGGGAGGAAGCTTGTTAGCTACCTGCTCCTTATCATTTGGAGCCGGAGGATAATGGTATTCCGGGTTACTTATTTGATTGCTGTGATCATGGTTCTAAGAGAGGCATTAGCTATTGACCCTTACTGTGTTTGAACCTTATGGCTGGAGGCAGCGTTACGTGGACTCTGGGCTCGATGGTATAAGTTTAAGATAGACTTCAATAGATTGGGTTCTATAGCCTTCTATATGCTCTCGCTAGCGCGTTTAGCTTGTAAGCAACGTCGTATTGCTTTAAGAACCACTTATCCTACTCATTATTATTAAGGCATAGAGTGCCCTTTCAATTAGACGTCTTTCCGTATAACCCTGTAGAGGGTCAAAGAACGTGTTGCAATCCATAGCCATGCCTTTTAGCCATAGATTCGGCAGGGGAAGCACTAGCTGTCTTTAGAATGGTAACGTCGCCCATAATGCCATCAGGAGTGGGTGCTTATCCTAGCTTATAAGCGGCATAGCCTGCCTAAGAGCTATAAGCCTACCAGGTTTAGTTGTAAAAATACATGACGGCTTTATCTCCTTACACTTAGATTATATCTACCTACTAGATTATAACTTTTTATAGCAGATGCTAAAAGTTACTAGTACACTTATTACTTATATTACAGCTAGCTTAGGCAGACTAAATATTTATTATTATATTTTAACTATACTTAACGTTAGCCTTACGATGGTTTATGCGTCTGGACTGAAGTACCTACTCTAGCTATGTGCCCTTCTGCTATATTTAGGATGCAGGCTGCGGATAGCCGCCTAGCAGGGCTAAGCTAATGCGAATAAGGCTTACGTTTACCACGTAAAGAGGTATCATGCTTACGATTACTATACTCTCGCCATTACGTAGAATCCTATGCAGCAGCTAACTATTACAGGCGTAAAGGCATTTAAGGCCTTATCGTTATCAGCTTATCTCAGTCTCAAGGGCCGCGAGGGCTGCGAGGGTTGCCGAGATCGTCAGTACCATCATAAACATCTATTAAGGAGGAATCGTCTGGGTTAATAAAATTTTCCTATTATGGAAAACATCTAGCCGTCCGTAAGGTTAACGTTAAATCTTCTGTTAAAATTTCTACTTAGTTCAGTTTATAAAGCTTAATACATAGTTTCTTATCATAGTTTAATCATGTAATTTAAGTGCGTAGTCTGAAGCATATTAGTGCTATAGTTGGTTATAGACTAGTAGAATAACAGGCGGGCTAAAGTCATTAACATAGTAGTTTCTAATATGGTGAAAGTGTATTTCCATAATAGGGTTTCTTATAGGCGATCTCAGTTTACTGAGTTCGTTAACTCTAGCCGCTAACAGTGTAATGTAAAATAGGTCTTTAAGTTAAATGTTGATTATTTAAATATAGCTTTACTTAATTATTCCTTAATTAAGTAAAGATATATAAGATGCATATAGGAGAAATATGAGTGCCATTATTGCGCTAAGCTTTATCGACTAGCGACAGCCTAATAGGGTCATCTTCATATGCCGTGCCAATGATTAAATGCAACCAGTGCCTGATTTTACTATAAAGAACGAAATTGCCCCTCTATCCTTTTATATAGCTAGATGACCCACATTCTAGTGCAGCTAACATCGCTAAACGCCCTACACATATAAAAACTATAAGTTAAAGCAATTTACAATGCAATGTATAGGCAATAGTAGTATTCCAAGCAGCATTCTTTAGGTGAGGTGTAACCTGCCTTAAAGGCATTTCGCGAGATCCTTAGACCTATAATAAGGTCGGGCAGATCGGGTCGGGATTAGCTATGATGGTGAAGATGATCTACGGGGATAACTTTAAGTTGCACTTCTAACGCCGCTTAAATTTGATCCTCTTTATGTGGACCTCGCAAGCCAGCCTAGTTCTACCATCAGGGAGAGTGATAAATGCAATAGCTTCGTTAGCGCACGGGCTTTAAATAAGAGCTTAGGTGCCGCCTTAGCCCCTAATGCTCCGCTGCCTACCCTCCGCAAGGTTAGCAATTTTACTACTTTATATGCTTGGTCCATTAAGCTCCTTTTTCTATGTAAGAATGCATTGAATCACTGTAGCTTATTAAGGAATAGAACTCTTACTTTCCTTAAGAGCCATTAAGTATGCAGAAAGCAATGGGTGTACCTTAAGTGTTTATCTCTAATTGCGCAACCTGACTGCTACGGCGCGGAGTTCTTTTATAGTTTGCTTTATGCCTCCCCTCTTAATTTTCTACCCGCCCTTATCTTGGAGAACGTTTGTTGCTTAGAGTCATAAATTTAACCACGCCTAGAGACTTTAATGTTAGTAAGGCTTTACTTATCGATAAGTAGATAGCCGTAATCCCCGTGCAATTTTAAGCCATTAAGGTACATAATTACTTATATAACCAGCTTGCCGGCGTAAGGCACGATCCATTAGACTCGGTGTATTAAGAGTAGGAATCTGCTTGTAGCGGGGCATATACTATCTCGGTTGGGACGTTACTATGGAAACTCGGTAGCTACGTAATAGCCTCGGTTCTACCCACATCGTACCTAGGCTCTGTGGCCTTAGCGCCATCATGGTCCGAGCTACTGCCTTAGGCCACTGTTTCTTGCCCTTCGCTATCCGCTTTAAATGCAGGTCCTACGTTATCTTAGCTGCTATGCTGCTAGGGGCTAGGTAAACTATGGAATACTGCTTCCTAGCCTTTGCTATCGGCCTTAGATGCAGGTCTTACATTATCCTAGCTGCTGTGCTGCTAGGGGCTAAGTAAGCTTCGGGATATTAGTTCTTAGCCTTCGCTATCCGCCTTAAACGTAGGTCCTACGTTATCCTAGCTGCTATGCTGCTAGGAGCTAGGTAAGCCTCAAGACACTGGTTTTTAGCCTTCGTTAATGTTAAAGACTTCTTCTCCGCTATGCTCGATAACATAAGCCGCTATTAGTTATTCAATCAGGTTGTCACTTAGGTTTAAAAATTAGAAAAGTAGTTTAGCATCCTTAAAGCTAATATAAGTTCTTTAAAATTTACGGGGAACGCCGTATATATGTATGGTTTTCTATATCTAAGGGTTCTTAAAGAGAAATGTTTATAAGTATTATCCTCGATTACTAAATTTAATAAGATGTATTGCATTAACGACCTTAGCGTATAGCATATACGCTATGGATATGCCACTATGTTCTTAAAATGCATATCCTTAAGGGGGCTATCCTTAATGATAGTTCCCTTCTTTCGGCAAACAAACTCGCGCTTAAGAGAGCAATAATTATATATTGTTACGGAGGTTTAAAGCCTCGAAGAGGAACACGCCATGCTGGAATGGAACCTACGATCTCATCTTCTCCGTGAAAAGCATGCTACGGGTCTTAAATTAGCAGAGATACATATTACGTTCTTGCTTGCTTAAGCTCGCTGCTATACAAATCTCGGTAGCATTTAAGCAGTAGT
Organism: Diplogelasinospora grovesii; assembly: GCA_033297225.1. NCBI lineage: Eukaryota > Fungi > Ascomycota > Sordariomycetes > Sordariales > Diplogelasinosporaceae > Diplogelasinospora > Diplogelasinospora grovesii. The sequence goes on along the minus strand of MU853789.1, from coordinate 80,561 downwards.
GACATCTGTATGGAGACTCTCTACTGCTGAATAACGACGTACAGCAAGCCGCCATCACGTCTAATAGATCGAGTGCTTAAATATAATAGTGCGTTTATTGCTTATAAATAATTGACTTAGCTACCTTTCATTAGAAGACTAAGGTTATCAGCTGCCAGCGCTTATTGTTCTGCTACTATATAATCGAACTCTCTAGTGTTTTATAGATTAACACTCCTTATAGATTCCTTAGAGTATAAGGAATAATTGCTAGTAGATATGCGCCGCTTACTATGTTTTTTATTAAATCACGAGGATAACTTAAACGCATGTAGGGCCCTCTTTCGGGCGGTGGCAACTATTAGTTTTACTAAAGGAGGGCGGGCGTTAGATCTGACGTATCTTTATATGTTAGATAAGGCGTTTGAGCTGTTATTTAGTGAAGGGCTAAGCTGGTCGGAATTAATAATAAGAGAGTAAGAAACCTGACTATTATACTAAGGGAGGTATTATCGAAAAACTGGTTAATTTATGACAGTATGCGAAACTAGATAAAGTAGTATACCTTACGTAGCAAGCAGAATATCTCTTACTCTTCTTCCTCTTTAAGAGACCCTACGGCGTAAGAAGCTGGCGTTAGAGTTGCAAAACGGTCCCTAAATAGCGTAAGAAGCGAGACTTCTTTTAAGCAGGTCATAGCTAAATATCGCGCCTCTGCCTCGATAACTAACATGCCTTATAAGATGTTAATTAAGCCTTTTAAATCCTAGCTGTTCACTTCTTTAACTACCTTTCGACACTATCTCCTTCCCATTCTGACGCTAAGATATGGGAGACCGTATGTAAACCATAAGATAATGACGCTAAGAGACTAAACATCCATAACCTTTATATATAGTACATTATCATTTTATACCTTTAAAGGACAGTAGGTTTTCGAGCCGTAAAATGTTTTTAAGCTGCTAGTCTTAAATAAGCTAAAGTCCAATAGCTTAATATCGAGATAACAAGGGTTGTAATCGGGGTCGCGATGCTTAATAAGAATGTTTTCTGGTTTAATATCCCGATGCATAATTAGCTCCCGTTGTCCATAAAGATACGTTAAAATGGACAGGCTTTAACGTAAGATTTTTAAGCACTCGTCGTGTGTAAAATGAGCCTTACTATATATATCTTTTAGGTTTTTAAATAGCATGTATTTTAGATATAAGATAAGTAGCGTTTCCTCTTAAAAATAAAGCTAAATAATGCTCTCTTAACGAGACATTAATATATACTTTTCACTTAAGGAGAAGAGGTGGTTTTTAACTTATATGTGAAATACTTTTTATAATATTAATGTCCTTCTCCCACGCGTTCTTATTATAACTCTTTCCAACCGGCGGCTTCTTATAAGCGTACTCTTCGCCGGTACTAACATTTTAGTAATGATTTACAACCCTAAACGCTCCTTAAGCGATACGTCATCGTTAGAGGAGGATTGGATCTTTAATAGGGGTGTTAGTCTTATTATTGTGGTTAATTTATAGACCACTTTAAAGCCCGAGACTACCGAAAAGGTCTTTCGTAAATGCTGCTCCTTAACGGAACCGCTTAACATTATTAATATATGTAAGCGAGGCTATATCGTAACGAGTAACGACGATTTAGAATGTTAGGTTTTAGTGTGGCTTTATAATAATTGTTTTAATGTGATTAATAACGTTAAATTCGTCGATAATCTAATCGAATTTGCTCCATAGCTCTGCTCCTTTCTTATCGTATGTAATTATAGTTCCATATATAGAACCTAAGTCTCATATGATAAGGTGATAAAGTTCGTTATCGAACTTGTTCTTATACGTTAGCGCGAAATAGCGCTTACTAATGCTTAGTATCTTAAGGAGGATAACATCGTATATGTTTAAATCCGTCCTAAATACTAGTCTTAAGGAAGCTTATAGGACGTTGTTAAACCTTAGCTCGAGATAGGGTAAAGAGGCTAGGCTAACTTCTTACTTCTTTTAGGTAGCTCCGTCGATTCTCGAGCGCTGCGACTTTAGTAAGTCTCCTGCTAACGGAGTGTAGGAGGTATATAATGCGGATGCTTCTTAATCATATTATACGTATACCCAGTCTTTTTGTTTAGATATAAGCGACTAATAAGATCTATATATTTTATAGTAAGTTACGTTTTCGTTATAGAAATAGAGATAAAGAGAACGAGGTAAAACTATACTTTAGTAGCATTTATAGCATAACGTACATAATAAGCGAGTGAAACATTTAAGCGAGTGAAACACCTTTATCCACCCCACGATAATTATCCTTAACTGCAACACATTAACACTAAGAACCAATTATAATTACATTAGAAACAACTAAATCAGACGATTCTGCGGCCTCCTGGTAAGTGCGTGCATTATGGCCAGGCTTACCGCACACACCACAGCTCCGAATCTTCCTACGAGCCCCTTCCGCACCACTACCGTCCTGCTGCGTTTCTTATACTACTTCCTTACGCACAGCCTTCTGATTAAGCAGATCCTATGCATCTTGCACAGTAAGTGATCCTCTAAGCTGCACGCGTGTTTTTTTAGCTCTTCGGCGCTTGCTTAGTCCCTCATTAGCCTTACGTAGCGAAGAGACCTCTCCGCGAAGAAGAGCCACCTGGTGCATCATTGCCGTTGTACCTTTAGTAAGTTTGTCCACAGCAGCCAACATTGAAGTTGGGGAGCTATTTTGATGGCTGGTAATGCGAGTCTTAATGAGCGTTGACTGCGAGTTGGCTTCTCGGGGGTTGTGTGGTGTCTAGGAGACCCAAGGTTGTGCAGTGCCGGGCCGTGAGTTAGGAGGTGTTGGCGTGCGAAGCTTTACATCCAGCTTAGAAAGTACCCTCTCTGGATCGTACGGTACAAGGCCAGCCCCTGTAAAGCCGCCGCGTATATTCTTCTCTGTCATAGAAGCAAAGAAGGCCTCGCGGAAGGCACAGAGGAACTCGAGCTTACTCACGTGGTTAATATGCGCGCGCATCAAGTGCTCGATCTGGCGACCATACGCCTGCTTCAGTGGCCTAAAGCAGCCAACATCGAGTGGCTGGAGGTAGTGGGAAGAGTGCGGAGGCATGCAGAGCGTGATAATGTTGTTTTCCTTACAGTAAAGCTCGAATTCAGTCGAGTGGTGGCTTTCATGGCCGTCGAGGATTAACAGCCGGTATTTGCCCTTTGTCCGGGGCGCCGTGTGGTAGTCGAAGTGCTTAATCCAATTTAAGCTTACTGTATTAGTAGTCCAGCCGTTCTCGGTGGTTGCGATGCGCCAGTCGGCTAGAAGGTTGCACTCTGAATACCAGTTAGCGAGGTAGTATTGTGCGGCTAAGATAATGAACGGTGGTATAGCTTAGCCCCGAGCATTTATACCTTAAATCACCGTAGCCTATTCGCGGTTACTAGGCTGGGTTAGTTTCGCTTTACTACGGCCATCTGAGGTTGTAACCACCATACCCGCGAAAATGATACCCATTATAAACCCAGTCTCGTCGAAGTTATAGTCGTCCTTATCCAGAATGCCATACTTAGCCTTTATGTTCCTCATAAGCGCAAACCACTCGCTAATAACCTTTAGGTCCTTACACTTAGCCCTCTGGTAGTCGTATCTACGCGTATAACGCGTACGGAGCTTTGGCTAGCGTTTAACAAAGTTATGGGCCCAGCGTTTGCCGACAGGAGGCGCGTCGTGTTCGCGTAGCAGTTAGTTAGCCATATCTTCCACGCCACACAATCTAGGTGGGAATGCGCGTGTAGATAGCTCAATTACATACTGAACTATCGCCTTCTCTTCCAAATCTGTAAGCTTGCGTGAGTTGGCTGGAGTATCGCTTCGTGCAGGCCGGCCGTCGCGTCGTCGCATAAGTGTCGCGGGGCTGACGCTATAGATCTTCGCTGCAGCCCGAAGACTAAGAGTATGGTCATTTTTAAGAGCTTCAAGTGCAAGAATGATCCTGGCCTCGTTGGAAGGTAAAGCCATGGTTCGTTGTGGAATAATTTAAGGTCAAGTGTGAAGGATACGCAACGCGGTGGAAAGTGTTTCACTCGCTTAGATATTTCACTCGCTTATCATATACGTTACTTATAAACGTACCTAGTAGTATTTAAACGCAGCCTTCGCTCTCCGTACTGCAGATAGTCTTTTTCTCCTTAGCTTAGAATTCTACGAGTTACGTTAACCTACTGCGTGTGCCTTGTCCCGCTTCTGTTCAGGTGACTACCCTCACATGCAGAATATAGCAAACAAACCACAGAAGAGGATTATTTCTCTATGCAAAATTAAAAGTAGGTATGTGTCTTATACGCTCTCTCACTCCTATTTTCTTTTAATCTTTTAATCATTTTATTTCATCGAGAGGTCGTAAAACACCAGGAGGAAAAATGCTCGCAAAACTTAGAAAGTGGTACCTATTCCACAGCTAGAACTTAAATAAGCTATATTCGTATGAGAACTATATTATATAGCCTGACACAACAAAGGTTATGTGACTCTAATAGCATACAAATATTGGTTATTAAGGTTAAAGGGTTAACTTAATTACTAACTAAAAAGAAGAAAAGATAAAAGTTGTTACTCGCTATTTAATAGACCGGACATGCGGTGGTCCTCTCACTGGACTTAGGGTTACTTAGGGTTACTTATGGCCCACCCTACGCCGCCGAGATGAGGCCGGAGAGCAGTTATCAAGCCCGATAATTCGAAGAGTTTAAGGCTAATGTTTGCACTCCCTGGCCAGCGCACGGCAGTATGACCAGACGGAGTCCTTAGGGATGTATGGTCGCGCCGGCTGGGCCCAGCCTGTTAGCTCTCTGTTAGGTACAGAGTCCTTATATAGATCCTAGATATAAGCGCGGCATCTAATTATAGATACTTGTCTCGTATTTTTACCGTATTGTCACTTAACTCATTGCATCACAGTCATAAAAAGTCTTTAACCGCTCTGTAATTCCTTTCACCTAATCTTAAGTCGCTACTTCTTATTTCAACTGTTTAAGAACAAGCATTAAGCAATCCCCCCTCGCTCCATTCATAAAATGATCAAGCTATTTAAAAGCATCATAAAAGGCCTCGTTAATATCGACCGAACCGAACCTAAAGGCACCCGACTCGTAAGACGGCAGTAAGGATTCCGCCTTAAAGCGTTAGCATGATATACGCGGCGGAACCTAGAGTTATACATACAAGATCTATGAAGCTTATCTTTATTAATACGAGCTGCGTGAGGCTATTAAAGCTTAAAGTAAGCGCTTAGTTACTTTCTTAAAGCCTGTCGATTTTAGCAGAGAGTTCAGCAATCTGAAGCAGGACAGTGGATAAGGAAGGGTTTATGTTAGCAGATGGGAAGAAGCGCGGAACGAAGCTGCAGTGCCAGCCAGTGACTGCTTAAGTATAGGAGAGCCGACTACGGAAGGCCGGACACTTACGATAAATGAACACTATCTTACTCAGCCCCATTATACGTAAGACATTTAGAAGTGATGATGTAAGTGTGTAATAAATTAATAGGTGGAATTCTCGGTCTAATTAAGACCGTGTAGATCTTATAAAACATTATTTAAACTTATTAAGATTCTTAATTCCGTCGCTTAAGTTAGCTTAGCCTTTAATAAGACCGAGTCTCTGTTAGTATATATATAATACATTACGACTTATAAGTTATTTAATATCCAGGTATAAACACGAGTTAAAGTGATAAATCTGCACTCGGATTTATTAAGACTAATGCTTCTCTCTGCTTATATTGCACCTAAATGCAGGTTAAGCGACTTAAATAGCATAGGTCAGTCGAGTTCAGGTTAAAGTACTTATATAACGTACAAGTAGATAAGAATCGCTGTTCATATGCGTAAATAAATTAAAACCGATAAATCTATACTTTAAACTTATCTTAAATTAAGCAAAATCTCTTAATCCTAGCGTTACATCGGCGTAGCCACTTACTTTATCGGTGGAATTTAACCGTTTAAACGCGGAAACTAGATTATAGCATGATGGGAACTAAGAACGTATGGCTTAATCTATAATGTTATCCTATAATGTTATAAAGCCATTACTGTCGAGTGAGTTTAAGTATAAGTAAGACTTAGTATAGAGTGGGAGTAGGGCTAAATAAGATCTTCCGAACCCACCACCTTCTTTATAACCGAACCTAGTTTTACATAATTCCGCCTTACCTTAAATACGTATATAGGAACTAAGGCGGACCTATACTATCTTATAGTGGCTAATGTAGGGCGTATACGGGAGTGGACCTTATATCGGCTTACTTATACATATTAAGAAACTCTATTAATTTTATAACTCTTAATTCTTTATTTAACTAAGTATCTGCTAGTACGTATCTCGTCCGTGGTTTTCGATTGTGTAAGCTTTCATCCTTTAACGAATTTTATAACGTTTATCTAAGGAAATAACACTTAGCGACTAAAAAGAGATGGCTCGTTTAAAGATAACCCTTTACATCGACACTATTTCCCCGTTTACTTATAAGGCTTATTACATCTTACGGGTACCGACCATATTTCATTTTATATATATTAAAGAGAAAAATAAATCGTTCTGATAAGAGTAAAGTGATCTAGTGTTTAAATCGGTCGACGTAACTTATGTACCCGTCTTTTTAAGCGGGTTAATAAACAAGGTATCTCCCCTTACACCTAACATAGCTCGCATAAAACTAACTATGTATATAGTGTAAGAATATATTACTTATTCAGATTAAAAGTACGCTCTCCCTTATCCCTCCTATTTTTAGCTCCTTTCCCCTTCTCCCCCGGACTTTGTTTCGAGCCCCCTTTGCCTCCGTTTTTATAATAGTTGTTTTAATGTTTATGTTTGTTAAGTTAGTGCTGGTTTAGTTTAATATAATGTTTCTAATAACGGGTATTATTACGCTAAACCCTGCAGCTAATATAAGAGGAGTAGATAAAGATAAGTAGATAAACACCGAGCGCCTCCGTTAAGCGTCTCATTTCGGCATCCTTATTACCTAAGAAATACCACCGAATTTCCCGCCTCTCACCCTCCATGTTATACGCACCCTCTGTGCTCTGGAACATTCCGACGCCCAGTTTAGTACCCCTAAGCAGGAGAGGTTAGTTCGGGCTTTAAATCACCTGTTTACGCGGTACTGGGTTAATAAAGTGCTTACATATCAGCTTAAGGTTCTTAAAGCCGAACTTACTAAAATATTTAGTACTAAGCAGACGGAGCAGTGTATGTCTCTTAACACAGATAAAACTAAAGAACAGAATGGAGGAGAGCTAACAGTGTGGTATAATACTTAAAGAACCAGTAGGCCCTATTAAAAAGAAGCTGATAGAAAACATAAACCTCGCCTTCTCCGAAGGTGCGTTCGGGTTACCTTAAATGGTCTATATAAACAGTGTTAGAGAGAAGGAAGGGTTTTAAGGCGTTAATTACCTCGGTCAGGTTATTAAACATTTAAGGGTAAGGAAGCTAAGGGAAGGTGGGTAGAGGGCTGTTTTGTAAACCGAAGCACTATTCATACCGTAAATTTGCTTATGCGTAAAGAAGTAATTTGTTATAGCTTTAAAGCCCACTTATACAGTCGCCGCAGATTAAACCTCTGTCTAACGTATCCTTTCGTTAACTTCGATTCCTTATAAGACACTAACTATTACAGTAAGCCCGAGTGAAGGAAGATTAAGTAGGACTGTATAATATTATCCTAGTAATAACGAAAGACACGGAGCCTTATTTATGCCGGAAACCTATCAGACCCTAGCTAAAACACCTGCCTCGGGGCAGTCCCTTTAAATAGGTCTACTTACTTCTCTATCTCCGTTGCTTCTTCGAAAGTTATTTAAAGCCACGCTCTTACAGCTTTATTAATGCCGTGTTTACGAAGTAAAGCTAACTATGTTAAATGTCTGACTTAGCCTTTTAAGTTAGAACTATAAAGGCGATTAATCTTAATAAGCAGATATAATAGTGTTACTTTTTTTGTTTTCTTATTTCTAACGCACGTAATAGTCTCGATCTAAGTTAGTCTTAGTGTACACCCTAGCTAGCAGCGGCTAGCTTAAGGAGTGAGTAACGAAGCGGTAGCGCCAGCCAGTAACTACTTAAATATGGCTATAAGAGAGCCGTTTGCGGATTCGGGAAGGCCGGATGCCTCAGACAAACTAACACTATAGTATCTTACTCAGACCGTCCCATTATACGTTAGATATTCAGAAGTGATGACTATGAATTAATAAGTGGAATCCTCGGTCTGACTAAGACCGTGTAGATCTTAGTGATTAATTAGTTAAAACAGTATTTAAACTTATTAAGATGTGTATTCCGCGCTTATTATTAATAAAGGGGAGTTGCTTATATAATTTGCTCGGCACGCAATCTTTTAAGGGCGGTTCTCACGCTGCCTCTTGTTCGCGGATCACTTACGGCTCTTTAACAGAGTACTAATAAAGTTACTAATCCTAGTGTATCTAATATACAGAAGCGCTCTTAGTCCTCTTTAAAGTCTTTATTATCGATTATCTTATCATTATGTTCCTTTAATACCACCACCCTCCTAAATATAGTCGGCAGGCTAATGTTAACTTGTAAGCGTGTTCCATAGAGATAAGAAACCTAATATTCCTGCTGTTAATAGCATCTTTATACCATTATAACCCTCCGAACATCGATGAACAGGATTATTTGAAAAACTTAAAATTTAAGGAAAATCTCTCTTAAGAAATTAACGGATTCTCCGGTTCGGTCATGTTCGTAAATAACACGGAGTGCAGCGTTAATAAACTTAGTATAAGCATAATAACATCCCTCTAACGAATAAAAGCCTTAAAAAATAAGGTGTAGCTTCTTTATAGCGCAGAACACGACTAGAATTCCTTCGAAATTCCTAGTCTGGTCTCTACTTATAAATGAAATGTCGTACACTCTCTTATCGATATAAAGTAAGAGGTTATTTACCGAGAAGCGATTAAGCCGGGTGACCTAAATCTTCATGATGTCGGCGTTAAGAAGTATTTATGAAGGGCGGAAGCGCGTTAAAGCATGTTTATTTTAACGAATGTTTCAGACTCTTTAAACTGAATGGTAACGCTGCCCACTTTTTAACGCGATTTCCACTCTCCACCCACTTTCTTACTAGGGTTAACTATAGCCCAGTATCGAACCGTATGGAAGCTTAAACCTACATTATTTCTAATATAATATAGCTACTATTACATAATAATAGCAGATCCTAATTAAGACAAGCGGCTTTCAGTTCTCCTTTTTAATTTAATTATCGTACTTAGCTTACGTGTCTCGGACTAAACTGAGCTTTATAACATCTTCTCGTCAGTCCTATAAGTACGCACGATATTTACAAACACGTTAAGGAACTCGTTCTAACTATTCAGCAATTAACACTTGCTTTAGCTAGGGACCTGTAATGGGAGCAGTATTTAAGGGCATAAGGGCGCTAAGTTGTTACCTACTTTATTCGTAAAACACTAAGTTAAAGAAGAAAAGAAGAACTATTTATAAAGGTGGGAGGATTGCTATGGTTTATATAGCTGCGGTCCCTGCGGGCGCCCTGTGAACAGCTATAAGCTTAACAGTAAGTGAACATGGCTGCGGCGGCCCGGTAGCCGTATTCACTAAAGGCGGGCCCAGTGAACAGTCGGCTTGTCACGGTTACAGTTCGCACACAGGGTGCGCACGCTAATGCCGTGACAGGACCCGTAACTTACAAGTAGCTTAGCTATATGCGCGATTAAGAAGGCTTAAAAGATGCTGCTAAGAATTAACGAGCTTAAACACGTTCTCCACAGCCTCCTTAAACTCGCCGTAAGCAGTGTCCATCCGTTACGCCCAGTTCTCTAAGCCGGAAACGGCGTTTTAAAGCTTTATGATCTTTAATTGCACCCCTTTTATTAAGATCTAAGGTTTATTTAGCTTTAAGCAATCCCAGCGCGGCTGTTATAGGACGGGGTCTTAAAGCTTGTCCTCTAATTTCTCTAGCCTTTCAATCTATGAAACCGGGTCTGAGTGCGGCATTAGAAAGGTTAGGCCCGGAGATAGGTGTGCTGTCTGTAAAGAAGATAGGTTGGAATAAAGCTCGGTAAGTGAAAGAAAATTGTGGCAAAGGGAGTGATTAATAAGTAAGATGTAAGACATGTTCCTGTCGCTAAGACTAAGAGATATTCTAGCTTTAAAATACTGAAACCAGGCGCTAAGCTGTTTAGGCTAATAAGAATAAGTCTTAACGACTGTAGGAATAAGGTTACCTATCTCCATTTATGTGAGTAGGACTGAAAGCATAAGTACAAATTAAAGGACTTAAGAATAATTAGAAGAGATACTGTTTTTATATACGCTATAGCGATTTGTTAGATCGGATAGGTTGTCGTTCTTTTTTTACTTCTCCCTAAGCCTCCCGCTAGCCATGCACCCACTTTTATAAAAAAAACGTAAAGTATTATTTTTAGTTACTTATAGTTAAACACCGAGGCTTTAATCAGGGGTAACGTTAGCGCCATAATCCATTATCTCGGCTTAGGTAGAAATAGGAGTTCTTTAAACTAGTCATTAAGGTATATTACAGACCATCTATTCAGTAAACAAGCCTTTACCTTTAGCTTAAAGAACTCTAAAATATAAATAAAGTGGGTTAATTAAGGTACATTTAACGATACGGTCCCTTCTTATCCTTACCATTAAGGAAAATCCGTGATTAAAAGGAGTAAAAAGCAATGCTATAAAGCATTAAGACTCTTCGACAGACTTAGTAAGCGAGCATAAACCTAAATAAGGGACTATTTCGGGAACCACTCGGGGCGTCGAGGCATTTAAAATAACTCCCTTCTTAACTTAAAAAGTATAATAAGGTTAACACTAAACTCATCTTATATAGCAGAACGTAAGAATAATAGCATTATTATAGAAGCCTCTTACCCCTCGCTCAATTGATTTAATGATCCTCCGGTATAAAGGGTCCACGGTTACCCTTAATGCTATGCTAAAAACACTTTAAGTAAGAATAGCAGTGATAACTTTTCGAAAAGGGCAGAAAGATCTTAAAGATTTCTATGGAATTAAATACGAAGGAGGGGACGTTATTTATCTTAAGTAATTTACACTAAGCTTTTTGCCCTCTTAAATAAAAAGCACGACTTAATATAACTTACGTATGTACGAACTATAACCATCCTTCGTTACTAGCTAAACGTAATTTTCCCTTAAGATACCTTAAAGGAAGGAGAAAGTAAGCATATTATACTTGGATTTTATAAGGATTCCCCTTAATGCTTTTTTATCTCTGTTTTACGACATCGATCCTAAAGTATAACGTGATTGTTTAACAGTCCTCCTTTAGGTTTTATTTTTAGCTATAAGGTGTGCTTTCCGGCTTAAGCTTTACGGATCCGAAAATATACCCCCTATTGCCGCTATGTTTAAAACCTGTGGAATCCTTTTATCGACTTCTTTATAGGATTTATATAAAGGCTAAGAAAGTGAGGGGAAGACTCTTAAGAATCACTCTTACTAATAGAGGGCTGCAAGCTACTGAAGCGAGGCGCGTCGGTCGCATTAGTTATTTGCTCCGCTATTTTTATTATTATTAGAATAGTGGCGTTAGGCACGGAGAGTAATAAAAAGGCAGGGCTCTTTACTTTATAAGTAAAGCATTTCTTACCTTACCTTTAAAAATAAGTTAATATAAGCCTTTTTAGTTTAACTTTTCTTTCTTAAACCAGCCCGTTTACAGTTATACCGAGCAGAATTTTATTTAGTTAATTAAGTCACAGGCCATTAGTGTCGCGGGCAGCATTTAAACGGCGATTCTTAACGCGATAAGCTAGATTTAAAGTGCCGGAACTACAGCCGTTAGTAGCCTCGAAACTGCGATTCCGGAAGCTATAAGCAAAGTTTAAAGTGCTACGAACGCGGCTGCTACAGGAATATTTGTTACTATCGAAGACATACTTCTAACAAACTTCTTAATTAATATAAACCAGTTCTGTATCGGACTCGCTTATAATGTATCGTGCTATAGCTTACCGTTAAATTTATTAAGCATTATACCGTCGGAGGTCGGAAACATGCTTAAAAAAGATTTAAACGACATTTAAACCTTAAGCATAGCCTTAACAGATATTACGACAAAAGCTATTTAGAATCTTTAGATCGTGGGATTAATTTTAATCGTTTTATTATCTGTTTTTACTTTATTTAGGTGGGTTTTCCTTAAACGGAGGATATTAAGAGTCGTGGTTCACTTAGTGACTAGCTTTATATTCTGTATTCCTTTTATCGTGCCTGTTATGATTTTATATATTCTGCGTTCGAGGATTAATAACTTACTTAGCTGGATTTAAATAGTGTAAGGCGGGATTTTAAATCTTTTCATTAAGGGGCTCTGTTACGCGATTATTGTTATGATTCTTTATAGCATTCTGTCGGCTGTTTAAAGTCTAAAAGGTTTTTGTTAACAGTAGGCAGTAAAGGTAGTTGAATTATTTATAGGATGAAGTCCTTTAAAGAAGGAAAGAAAAGAAGGTTAAAAGCCGTTAAATATAGCTTTAATATATACACGTTTTTAATAGTGGTAATTAAGGTAAATAGAGGAAAATAAATAGTTAGGACCGAGGTTAACACCCTTAGCGATGCCCTTAAACTAGCCTTAATATTAACATTAAAAGTTTAATAGTTTTTAAGCATATTTTTAAGTATACTTAAGGTACTTAGTTATAAACGAACTAACATTATTTTTTCTATTAATAAAAAGTTCAGGCGACTGCACCCCGGTTAGGGTCTGTCTTTCCCGGTGACTTAATATCCCCTTATTGCCTTCACTAAGGACGTTAAGGACACGTTTAAAGTATCTCCATTTACGCCGACAATCCGCTAAGACCCGCAGTTCGGGAACACACTTTCTGTAACCTGTAAATTGCCCTTTCTTTCAGCTCGGTTAGCTCCTTAGGTCGATATAGTTTTATCCCGAAGTAGGGCCACTTAGAAGTTCGCCTTATAGACTCGCATCGCTTTAGTTAGTCGCTTGAGTGTTAGGATTCCGAGGCTGTAATCCCGTTATCTTAAGCTGATACTTCTCGTAAAGCTGGCGGTGTATGTTCTTAAGCTCCAGATGCTCTTTAATAGGAACATAGTCTCTCTCGACGATAGGATCTGCCGGGGTAACCGGCTTAAAGTCCAGCATAGGGGGAGAGGGGATAAAGGTGGGAGGTGATGTGTGGCTAAGGTCGGTAACTAAGGGACTCTCTATTTGATCGGAGTTATTTAGGTCGTCGCACTTTAGCGGCGTGAACGTGTTACATAGGATGCGCTATTTCTCCCGCTTTCCTTTAAACACCTTTTCATAAAGCTGGGATTTATGATTCTCGAAGGCCTCACGATCGTAAAACGACCCTTAGCATCGCCGGCAAAGGCCGACCTTAAGGTGACGATACTCCTTATCGATAACGGTAAAAGACGAGATACTTAAAGTAATTACCTCGAGACGATGTGTTAGTTTACTTAAATGTCGTCTGTTTTAATTAGTGATGTGCTCTTTATATAGTATAAGGACTAACGAACTTATATTAAGGTTAAGATTTCTTAATACGAGGAGTGATAAAGCGAGTGCTAGTCTTTTTAATCTTTATTATTATTATATCGAGTATTAATATTTGCCCGATATAAATAAGGTAAGCTTAAATAGAAGGAGATGAACGTCGTCCCTACTTTTAAATCCTGTTTTAAAATCGGGTATTTACTTATAATCTAACGTACTAAATCTTTCGGTGAGCGAAACGAAAGACACATCGTATATTAATATTAAAGAAGTTCTCGGTAGGAGTGGGCTTCGTCTTCTTTCCCGGGCTATAACTGTCTCTATTATCGTTACCTGGTCGGCTTGAGGCAAGTGTCTTAGTTAGGGCAAATGTCGCTTAACTACCAGCTCGAGCTAAGGTGCGGAAGTCTTTAATTGATTTATAGTGGTTAATTGCCTCTTTAAAGAAGGGGATTCGGTTTTAGTCTTCGAAATTAAATGGTGATATTTCTTTTACCCGCACCCATCTTATAAAACTAACTTAAGTTAGTTAATAAAGATCTTATAATTTTCGGTTTAAACCTACTGTTTCTGGTTAAAGTATATGATAGCATACACTCGCTCCGAAACTAGGGGACCGTTATCTTTATACCCTTTAGCTTAGCTTATAATCTGTAACGGTTTCCTATTAAGGCTGTAGCACTTTAAGGCTTTAGCGAGAAGTCCCGTGTTAAATAATGTGCCCTGCATGCCGGTATATAATAGATCACCTTAAGGCAAAGTGAGTATAGTATAATGTCTCTTTTCTTTAGCTTAATAGTAAATATAAAGCTCTTTAAGCGTAATTCCCTTAAGCAGTTTTTATAACGGCAAACTGATTAAGAACCCGGAAATAAAATTACCGCTTTAAGGAGAGTCCGTATAGTTAATTAGACTGATTAGCACGGGCTTCGATCTTTTGTTTAAATTAAGAGGCTTATAGCCTTTTACGAACGCCTTTTTAACAATACTGTTATTCTTTATAGCTAGCTACGTATCGTAATTAACGACTCGATAACTAAGAAACTTTAAAGCTATAACGTATTCTTTCGATATGTGTCCGTGCTATAAATTATAAAGATACTTCGCTATATTAGCGAGGGGGTTCTGATTAAAGTGAACGTTATGCTCGTCGTATTTAAGGATGTAAAAGTCACCGCTATAAAGTGGATGCTTAACAATTATATGTTTATACTGCGCGTTACCGTTCTAATAGACCTTAACGAAGGAGATGGTTCTTTAGCTAAATTGCTCTTAACCAGGCCGTGGCGCTTAATAGTAAGCAGTCGATATATCCGCTCCGTTAACTTTCACACGCTTAACGTCTGTTTAAAGGAACTTAAAGTTCGCATCTACATTACGTTTAAGCTGCTATATGCAAGCCTGTTAGTACGTACATTAGTTAATAAGAGGAGGATTTTTAAAGTAAAGATCTCTCACCGTGCTGTACGGAGCTAATAAATAAGTTACTCGCACCAGATCCGTAATGGGCGGCTATAAACGGCGACTAGCGGAATTAAGGATTGTCTCTTTTATAGCGGCGAACCTTAACTTAATTCCCGGACGCCTTAAAGGTAGCGAACGACGTAACTTCGGACCGTTATATAACTCTCTTTCTTACTTTATTACGGTTTCATTCTTAAGGCACACTCCTATAGTTTTAGAGCACGGAAATAAAGGATTTAGTACGACGTTAGAAGCTTAAGCGTTAAAGGTGTGCTCGGTAAGACGGGTCGTTTAAAGAACCGTAAGCGACTTTTACGCCTCCGTTAATAGCGCATTCGTATAGCCCGAAGCTATTAATGCGCCTTTAAAGCCCTGCCTTAATCCGGTGTCCCTTTACTATCACTATTAGAAATGTTAATTTATACTGGATTTAAGGGAAGGCGTCCTTAAGTATGAAAGTAGGCCTTTCCGATAATGGACGCTTACCGGCTTTTATGCTTTATTAACCCTTAGTCCTTAAGACATGCCTATTTTAAAGTCCCGCTTATTTTCTTTAAGCTATAAGGCCTTCTTTTCGTAAAGGATTCGTTTAAGGTGCTATCGTGACAATTAATTAGGTAGAAGAGGGAAGAATATATTACGCTCATTTTAATATTCTGTTTTAATTGCTTGCTTCATTTATTTATAAGCGACTTGCTTCTCTTATATGTTCTTCCTCGCCGTCATTTTAATCAGTCGTTTATAAGACGTAGTTAGATAAATATCGAGGCAGATATATAACGGCACTATTTAGGGGAAAGGTAGAGACAGCCTGTAAAAGAGTTAGACTTACCCGATATTACGAAATGTAGGTTACCGACAGCGTGTTTAAGCGTAGCGGCGATAAAGAGTCTTAAGGCAGTAAAATATAGAACTTAATAAGCTCTTAGTTTCGTATAGCAGGGCTTAAGGAGGCTTTACCATTAAGGTAGTGTTTTATAAATACGTATAACGAAGCGGAGCATGATTACTTAGCGGGATATGCATGTAGAAAATGTAACGGTCGACGGGGCATACGACATGCTTCAGCAGCCAATTTATTAAGAAATAACTGTAATAATTAACGTTAGACTTAGCTTTAATATATACGTAAGTAAGAGATTATTAAATCTTAAACATACCGGCTATACGAGACCGCGCCGTTTATAATGAAGTAAGCGAACGTGACTTAAGTTTAACTTAGCTTACTAACGCCGTTATCTGTCTTCGTCTTTTATTTAAGTTAGGTTTCTCTTATTCCGCTTTAATAACATGTTAACATCTAACTCAGCTTCTTTAACGTTACTTACCTCCTTCGTGTTATAACCCCTTAAATCACTTTATAAAGCTATGTAAGGAAATTTAAATAAGCGCACTCGAAGTTATATTAAGATGAATTTCTCTCTTCGCTTAACATAATTTTTATGCGCTACTCTTTTAAATTATGTTAAAGTAAGGGCGGAGAGTTATTAATGAGAATAGAATTAATAGGTACATGTACTTTACCTCTTTAACTTTAAGATGCTTACTTATTTTCGTAACTGTTATCGTTAACTAATACTTCTTTATTACGTTTAAGGCTCACGTTAAGATTAAGTGAGAGTTCCGAATATCGGCGCCGAGCGACACGTGTTCGGGTAACTTGCACGGCGAAGCTTAAGGAAGAAAGCAGTATCTTATCTTAATTAACTTTAGCTGAAATCGGCGACCTTTTATCGACTTCTGTTAAGCTATTTAAGACCCCTTAAAGAAGACCGACTTCGGCGGCATAAGTATAAATAAATTCTTTAAACGATCCTTTAGACCTTAACGGTATATTATAGGTCTTTACTCCTCCTTTAGTTTTAAGAGCATATTCGCGTTAATTATGGTTAAAGGGGGATCGCTGTAAATTTAAAGAACTGTTAGTAAGTAATGTTCAACACTTATTAGTTTTTCTTATAATATTTACGTATGATGGATTCTATTCTGGATCATTAGCTATAATTATTAACTTATACCGACTCGTTTCGCGATCGCGTATAAAGACTGCTATATTTACATAGTAAAGTTAATTAAGCTTAGCACCCTTCTTAAACAACCCGTTTGTTCTCTTCTTCTTCCGCGTGTTTCTCTCCTTTTTAGTCCTTTGCCGTTTAATTAATTTAGCTATGGTATGTAGTTATCTTAAAGCCTGGTTTAAAGATTAGAAAGGCGTGCGCCTGTCTACATTCGCTCTCGCTCTCGTTCCCTAGCTCATCACGCACAGCACTTAGTAACAATTGTGTAAGTGGGCTTTTTAGGTATAAAAAACCACCTTTTCTTTAACTTCATGCATTGAGCGTTAAGGGTAATTTTTAACGGGTTAAGGTTTTATATGTAACCTTACGGTACCCCGAGATGCCCTTATTTAAAGTGTATCCTAGACAGGATTATCGACGACTCTAAGAAGTAGAGGTCGTGAGCTAAGGAGAGAAGGTCGTGCGTACCGGCGGACTTTAAGTAGAAAGGTAGAATATAGGTACATTATAGGTCGTCTTAAGTATATAAAGGGGAAACGCTAACTTATGTCGTGCGCTCGTTAGCACTTATATTCTCGACGGATGCCGATAACCTAAGGGAACTATTTAAAGACGCGATGCTAAAATTTAAAAGCACTCGGCAAATATACATAGTAATTAAGATTGTAAGCTACTTAGCTAAAGTAAATATCTATTAATTAAGACAGTTATTCGCATTATAATTAATATAACATTGGTAATTATTTACGGACAATTAATCCGCGAATTTAAGTTGGCTTAAATTAGTTCCCTTAAGAAGAATCCTCTCTCCGCCGCGGGCCGTAAGGGAGCAGATAATTAAAAGATCGAACAAATTTTTCTCGTTAAACATAACATTAATACCTGCATCTTAAAACACATTATTAATAGCCTTAAGAAAGTCTGATAAGTTGGCTTAGTCGAGAGGATTTCCGGTCGAGTCGATAAAGCTATCGGAGCTAAATCTTGCTTTAACCGCTGTGGAAGGAATGAACCGGCCTTAAAATCGTTAGCTTACTTATAATTTCCGGGGTAGAAGATAAACACATATTATTAGTTATAATCGGTTGCGCTAGGGCTAGAAAAGAACAGTTATTATTAAATAGGGGGACATTGAATGCTTGGAACTTAAGCGGGTCGGCTGTTATTAGCTAAGCTAAGATCTAAATAAATGGAAGAGTATAAGCTATGGCGGCCTTAAGAGAGCTTATAAGAAATAGAAGCGAGATTATGCTGTTTTACTTCGTTAGTTATATGTTTAAAAGATACTTAACCTAGCACTAAAATTATACATGGCACATGCGCTACCCGTGTAAACGCATATAAATGGCTTAATTAATACGCTGCCTCGGGTTTTAAATAAAGCACTTACTTAATATAAGACTTAGTAAAGCGGTAAGAAAGTAAAAATAGCATTCCTTAAACGAAGCTAGTCTTTACCCTTACATAACGATTATAAGAAGAAGGAGTAAAGTGTTCTATTTATTGTTTCTCGCATCTCGAGTGCATCGTTAAAGCTTAATTACGAAATGTCGATTATAAGGAGAGAGATCGACGCGGAGATGCAGAAGGCTAAAGATGGCATCCGGTTAAGGTCTTTACTTTTAACAGACCTTACGAGATAGGAAAACGCGCTGTTAAAGAGCTAAGGGAGCATTCGGAGTAAGCGAGACGTATAAGTAAGATTAAATAAATAAAAAATGGAAATTATAGAAGCCCTTATAACGTCTTTATTCTTTCCTCGGAGGACGTGAGCTGGATTGGGGCTAAGAAATCTTTTAACTCTTAAACTAAACAACGTATGCACTAAATGCACCGGAAATTAAGCTTAAAAGTACCTGTTAAAAGTTAGATTAATATATGCGAGAAGCCTTGTTTAAAAACCACTTCGTCTCTGTTCTCGGGACAAAGTTTTTAAGAGATTTAGCTCTCGAGATTATAACTACTCCTTTATTACTGAATGAGTTACATATATACATTAACATTAACCACCGCTCGAGGCGGAAGGTCTTTATCTCCCACTCTCTTAGAAATTAAGTCGAGCCTTTAAACCGTATAGCTTAAGGTACTAAGATTTATAGAACGTCTTTACGTTAAGATTAACACTATGTAGAAAATGTGGGGTTAATAAGAGATTGCTATATTAAACCGATGCATTTAGCGGATTTAGCACCTCGAAATCTTTATCGTTAGCCCTTATGGAGGCCGGAGCTGATAGTTACTTAAGCCATCCTCCGGAAGCGCTCACGGCCTTTAAGCTCCGATGCGTCTTAAGGCTTGTTTTTAGCTTACAGATTTTCTTCTTTAGCGCCTCGATTATGCTATCCTTCTTTATAATGTTAACGCTTATCCCGAGATTCCTTCCCGTAGCGTTTTAAAATCTCTCGTTTAAATTCGTATAATCGTCGTATAAGCGGTTATATCTTTCTCTTTAGAAGGAAGTTTCACTTTACTGATCGTGTAAGCGTCTTAACGTGTCCGAGTAACCCGTTAGAGTTTAAGAAAAGTCGATATTCATTCTTCTTAGCTTTTCGGAAAGAAGTAAGTAATATCCGAGCGGAACGACTTCAGTAGGAGCAGGGGCACGCGTAAAGCTTACGAAGGTCGATATATTAATGACTTTAAACGGAGCTTATAATAATTACGAAAAGTTTTAAGATACTATTTACCGGTCACTTCTCGGCTGTTATACTTATTAGCGCTAAAGGAAAGAAGTTTAACTACGCTGCTTTCGGTTTATCTTACTTTAATACTTAAGGACTTTGTAACAGGTAAAGTTATTTATTTTAAGGAGATTAAATTTAAAGCTTAATAAGCCCGTATTCCGATCATCGATTATTCCTCCTTTAAAAGTTAGTGTAAATGTAATTAAGCCGCTTAAGTGGCTTGAATCAGACGTCCACGGCATGCGGGGGTCCCGACTAAGTAAGATGTGTTTAAGTGCGTAATAAGATCACGAGGAACATGCTTTTCTCTGCTTTAATTAAGGAGACGGAATCTTCCGATAACTATTAGTAGCCGGAGAAGGATCGGTTTAGTTAACCGCGTGATTGTTTCGATACGGGAAGTAGGTTTTTCCGATTAAACTATATTTTTTAACTACCTTATCTGCATTAAAGAGTTAGTCCCTTATTAACCACCTGAGCGGGAACTTATAAGAAGAAGATATCCGCGCCGATGTTCGTTATTACTATTAAACACACTTTAATTGCCGCGATTATTATCCTATTAAACATTGCCAGCATTATAAGTTCGGTGGATTCCACGGCTAGGTTAATGCATAAGACTTAATAAGGTTAACGTTTAATCCCGATAACGATTAAGACGTTCCTTCCTTTAAACCTCCTTCCTCGTTAACTATAAAAACCACATTTTAATACTTATAGTCACGAAATTAATATGTAAATAGCTTAGTCGTACTTACCTTTATAATATGAATCTGTAACCCGTAAATGTTCCGGGCCCCACCTTTATTTTATAATGTTTAAAATGTTTAATAAGGATAATGAACGTTACGTAAGCATAGCTTATTAATAAACTTATACTATAATATAAGGCTTATAAAAAACACAGGTATATCTTTACTGCGTAATCTCCCTTTAAGATACTTATAATATAACACCGAATGCGAAGAAAGAGTCTTTTAAAAGAGCGTGTTAAGTTAAATACTTAATCCTAACCTTAAGTAATGACTACATTTAAAGAATTAAGACTTATGATAAGGTTAGCGGCTATAAAGAACCATTATTCAGAATGTTTTACATATACTGCGGAGAATTCACTAGTCTGCCCACCTCCTATATAGTTCCCTTAAACTCTCTATAAACGCTGTTCATCCTCTGTGCCTAGTCCTTAAGGCCCGAAACCACGCCTTAAAGTGTCTTAATATTTAATTAAATATCATTTAACAATATCTCGAGTTCTTTAAGCCTTAAACAAGCTAAATAAGGTTAATAGAGCTTTATAGGATCTTATAGGCGCTCGAGCGCTCTCTTTAAGTTTTTAAGCCTTTAGGTCTATAAGGGCGGATTAGAGAGCGACTCTAAGGGTATAGTGCTTAGCGTCAATGGTAAAGAAGATAAGTTTAAGTAAAAATCTAGCGAGAGGGTCGAGGGTGTTAATAAAGTCCTAAATAAAGTGTATGAAGGGACTTCTAATGCTGAGCTATATAAACTATCCACATAGCCGGTAAAAACGGAGATCGTATTATTAAATTGGTTGCACTAAGAATCGGCCTGCTCGGACCGAGATTTATATGTATTAAAGGCTGTAAGGAAGATGTTAGTGTTTATAAGGAGAACTTAAGTCCGGGATAAGGGATGGGGTGTAGTAAGGGATAGCTTTAGATCCTAAACCTGATTTTATACAGAGGGGAGCAATTCCATTACGCTTACGGTCCTCGGAATTAATGCCGCTTAAGCCCTTAAAGAAATAGCAATAGCTAACATGCTTATATATCATATTAACTTTAGCCTGCTGCGCGCTAACTGTATAAATATCCTGCTTACTTAACTTAAAACTTAAAGATAGCTTACTTAAAATTAAAAACCTTCTTTTTAAGCTATATTTAGTATAGTATGAGATTTTAAATATAAAGGCTTCGTAAGCCGCACGACCTAGATATTAATGCTTTTAATAAATACATCGTTTATCCTTAGAGAAAGGGGGAGTCGCAGCAGATTGAGCTTAAAATGAAGGCTATAAGGCTAAGCAGCCTTAAACGGCGACGTTAGCGAGATAAATGCCGGGAATTACTTACAGACTATATACGTAAGTTGAATTATACTAAAAGAGAATCATTCATAACGGGAATCTTTAGGAAAGCGTATTAGCATTACTTTAAAACCCTTAAATGTCCGACTGGTAACGAGTAAGGATAACTATTACCGTTAAAGGGCTCTTCCTTATAAACGACATCTCTTTATAAAGCAGCTTAGTGATCACACCCTTAAGGCATATAAAGATCTTTACGAAGGAATTAAGGTTACCTTTAAGGCTATACCGTATAATAAGAGGAGTATAACGCCGTCCGTTAAAAGCGAATAAGTAAGTTCTGTATTAGCGCTGTTCATTCTCCTTTTAACGATCAGAAAGTTCTTTATAGGGAGTACGTAAATAACACTTAGTTCGCGTATTAATTAGCTTTAAGAGTTAAACGCTAAGCTTATAAAACAGATCTTTAATCTTTAAGATTGTTTAACATTAAAGACGGAGGTAAAAGAGAGGCTATAAGCAAAGTTGCACCTCCTTAATGAAACAAACAACTTATTAAGGCAGGAGGTTTAAAAAAGAACTCGAGAGTGTAGCTATTTTAAGGATGTTAGCTTTAAGTATATAGAAGGGATTAAGAAAGTTTTCTTAATAATATAGGGGCTGTAATTTACTCCGACTTTAATAAAGGACGGCTGCTTTTAGTTCTTTAGAATCGAAATTTAAAATCGAAGAGTAGCTTATTTCACGTATACCGAATTAATATCCTTAATATTAAAACTAGCTTCCTTATAGGGAGTTTATAGGTTTAAGAGTTCTCGTAAACGTATTAGTTTTAAACTTATTAACGAAGCTAACGACCATGCGAGACGGCGTCGTGTTTATAAACTATTACGTTTTATATTTAATTAAGTCTTTTAAGAAAGCGTAATTAATAAGTGAGAAGGGAAAGCTTTTATTTAACTTAGTCTTTTCCTTATTAGTTAAGCGCCGGTAAGTAACATTTAACTGAGATGCTGTAAGTTAACGTGGTTATCCACTTCCTTTATATTACTCACCATTTAAATGTAGTAAAGAATCTTAATCTTATATTAATGAGGGAGTGTATTTCCTGTTTATTAGTATTTAAGAGATTATAAGGGAGGCTTACTCCGACACTACGCTGCCCGCTTTTTAAAGAGAGTGCCGCACCCCATTAGGTTTTCTTACTAGGGTGAAACTTAAAGGGAGGGAGGCTTATAAATTCTGGACCCGAACAGACCGCGATAGAAGCTTATAAGCCGCATTACTAAACTATTATCAGGCCAGATTAACACTATAGAAGATGATCCCTTTACATCGTCGGAACTGGTAAACGTTTATAGATAAGAGCACGAAGGCTAAGGGCTGCCCACGTTCTAACAATTCCCTGTTTTACCCTTAGAAATACGCTTATAGATTTAAGAGCAAGCTTTACCGGGTTTAAGAGTAGTCCCACGCACTTAGAATAACGATA
Organism: Diplogelasinospora grovesii; assembly: GCA_033297225.1. NCBI lineage: Eukaryota > Fungi > Ascomycota > Sordariomycetes > Sordariales > Diplogelasinosporaceae > Diplogelasinospora > Diplogelasinospora grovesii. The sequence continues at coordinate 57,325 of MU853789.1, read as the reverse complement.
AGTATCATTATTCACTTCGCCGACGAGTCCCCTTAATCCTATAAGTTTATAAAGAAGCGAGGTATTTAGGACTATTTATGTACCACTTAGTACGTTAATTCGAGAAGAAGGACGACGCTATTTACTTAAATTAGGCGAAGGATAAGGTATATATCCGCCGAGGATGTAAGTGTCTTATTAACGTTCGAATAAGTTTGTTCCGCTAGCTAACCTAACTTAAATATAGTTATTAAGTTTAAATTTATGCAGCTTTAAAGATTACGGTTTTTAAGAATACATTAAGGCTTACGGCCTTATTAGTGCTAAACCACGCTTTACGAAGGTGTCGCCTTTTTATAACAGTTCCCGGCCTTAAAGGTTATAATAATAATGATAGCCTTTACCGAGAGCACGGCCTCGGTAACATCGTAAGAATATACTAATAAGCTGGCAACATTACGGAAATTTTCTATTAAGCTAAAAAGTCGGACGTTAAGATCTATCGCGTTAATGATTCTTACTCAGTTCAGGTTAAAAATAGTTCGAGACCCGGCTTAACGGCCTCCGAAACTCCGGGTTGTTCGTCTCGAGGTTTAATAGTAATTATAAAAGAGACGTACATAAATAAGGATCCGCGTTTTGCCCTTTAATGTTAATCTTCGACTCCCTTACTCGGCGGCTATTATAAGGCTCCTAAAAGGCAACTTTAAATATAACTGGCCTATAGTTAAAGTGTACCGAAATACCTTTAAACAAGGAGTTTAATTCGGCCACCCTCTTTAAAGTATTATGCTTAAAGAATATATTGTTATAAAGTGTGGAGAGGTGCGAGTCTCAATCGGGAAGCTAAAATAATAGGAAATAAGGTTATTTTCCCCCGTAGCTTTTACGACTGCGTCGCTTACGAATCGGTTAAGCGAGCATAATACTTACTGTTCGGGATCTAAACATAAACCTAGTGGGGGTCGCGGCAAGGCAGTTTAATGGACAATAGTCTTAGCAACATTCTGAATATTCATATCATGCTATAAATCATTCATTAATCAAGTGGGCATTATAGTGGAGTAAAGTGGGATTAAATGGAACGTAAGCCCTTTAAGGGTCCTTACGCGGCCTCTCGTTATAATACGCCCTGCCCCATTTATAACCCCGTAGGAGCCATTGCCAGCTTACAGAACCGCAATTCTTAAGAAGTTGTTATATATGCGCTGGAATAGAATTCGTTAGCAGTTAGTTACGCACTCCTTAGATACTCGGATCTTTTATAGCCTTAAAAAGCATAAAGGGGTCGTGGCTTATAACCACTCCTTAAGACTTATTCCGGCAAACTATCTCCTATAATAACCGCTATCGACGATATTTAGCTGCGATGCTTTATAAGTCTATATATATACGTATTAATTAGTCGAGACCCCGCCTCCGGTTCTAAGTTAAGCTACTAAGCTGCTAATCGTTTATATCACTTAGTTAAGTTATATTAATTAATCTTAATATAAGGTGATTAAGCGCTAATTTAAGCTCTTTAAATTAGCACTGCTAGCTAAAAGGTTCTTCGGGCTCCTTTAAGTATTAAAGTAAGATAAACTGTGCGGGCGTACTAACCTTTTACTCCTTTAGCGCTAATAGTATAAACTGTTATGGTTTAAAACGAAGTTTAAGAAGCAGACCTAAGACCTTTACGATCATTATAAGCTCCGTGCTGTTAAGATATCGGCCTCCGTAAATCCTACGCATACCCCCGCTGCTGCTAAAGTCGTTCCGCTCCCACTTTACTTACTCCTTTTTAACTAATTAGGAAAAATAAATATCGATTATTCCCACACTCTAACAGATTACTCCGATACAATAAGACGCTTATATAATCAGTAAAGCGAAACTGCCTTTTAAAGAGAAAAGCATCACCGCTTATTTAACGATTACGAGGATTTAAATAAGAAATATAAAGTGATTAAAGTTAATATCGTAAATAAGGATAACGCAGTTAAAGCGCTAAAGAATAAAATTCGTGAGCTGGAGGTAATGGTTAGCCAGTAAGGGTGGGTGACTATATGCCTCGAGGTGACCGATATAAACCACCTTAATAAATAATCCCCGGCTTAATAACTTCTCCTTACAGCACGGAGATCGAGATCCTCTTAAAGTCGAGCGCCTGCACCATTATACCGACATGCTTAATCGATTTTTTAAAAATATTATTCCGCGCTAACCACTTAAGGGTTAGAGTTTATGTTTATCTGGGTTAAATAAGAGGGAACATAATAGCGTATAGTTATATATCTTAATTTATAAAGTAAGCTAGGGTTTTAAAAAATGTATTTAAGTAAGTAAAGTACTTAACTAGCCGGTACTTATATAGATTCCAATTTAAAACCTTAGCGTCCTGTTTATAAGTCGTTTTTTATGTTCCGTATTTTATTCGGCAGTAAGCCCATTCTTAAGCTCGAAACCATAGCCATTTAGCCTATCTTAAGAGGTTATGCTTAACCAGACAATTTCTTATAACAGTAATAAAGCGAAAATAATTTTAAATTAAATGGAATTTTACTTGCGCCCACCGGAAGAATAAGCCATTATAACTAACGGATACTTAAGCACCTACCGAGGTACTTTAAGAAACAGTGGAACACTAATGGAGCTTTAAAGGGAGTTTATCTTAAATTAGAATACGGGTGTAAAAGTTCACTTACCTTATATACTTTAGCTGCACTTTAAAAATAGCAGTGCGTGATCTCACATTTTAAATCTCGCATAGCTTGCTTTTACGGAGGTGGACTATATATATATCTCGCCTCCCCTCACCTCTCCTAACAGCTTTTTTTTTGCTTATAAACGCGAACCCGAATGTCGATGTACGTTAACTCGGAGCGCTAGAACGGGGCGTGTTATAGCTGGCCTGCTAGTATATAACCGAGTAGGCCGCGTTATATAATTAATAAATATAGCTTAGCTATAAGCGCGCCGCCTTACCCTCTAGCTTATTTAAGGGATTATAATTACCTGTTTAATAACGGATGGCTTTAGCTAAACCCCATTTTTAAGTTTATGGATCTGGGCGATGAAGAAGGGGATGAGTTCGAAAACCAGCACGACTACGCTATGGCGTGGAAGCAGGTGGTCGGCGCTTTTTTACTTACCTTTAATTCTTAGTGCGTCGTTAACGCAGCTAGATATATTCCTGAAGATATATAGCTAACAGCAGTGTTAAGGGGCCTTTTCTTAGCTTCGGCGTCTTTTAAGACTACTATTAAGAAACCTATCTGTCGCACTTTAAGCCCTTAACAATCTCGTGGATTAGTACCGTTTAAGGCTTTTTATTAATCGTGGTTAGCACCTTTACCGGTCCGTTATTCGACCTCGGCTACATGCGAGGGCTTTTAAGCACTGGAACAGCTCTCATTTTTCTCGGTTTCCTGGTCGTTAGCGAAGTGCGGGATTACTTCGGAATCTTCCTGTCCCTTAGCATCCTTTTAGGACTAGGTTCCGGATGTCTCTTCGTCCCGAGCGTGGCTATTATCGCACAATGGTTTCCCGCCCTATAACGACCCTTAGCCACAGGCATAGCAGCTACTGGCGGCGCCTTCGGTGGCGTGGTTATTCCTATTATATTTAAAGCGTCTTTAACTTCCTTTAAGGTAGGCTGGGCGTATAAGACCCTTACATTTATAGCCTTAATAACGCTATTTATCTCCTTCTTTATGCTCCGAACCCGATCGGTCTTAAATTAAGGGCGCACATTACGCGTTATGCTCGATCTAAAGGCTTTTAGCGACTTAAAGTTTATGTTCTTTAGCCTTTCTCTCTTTTTTAGCTTCGCAGGCCTTTATATTCCGTTTTATTACGTTCCTTTATACGTTACAGCAGATCTTAATGTTACAGCCTCCTTAACTTTCGGTATCCTCTCTATTATAAATACCGGGGCGCTCTTTAAACGAAGCTTTCTTAGCCTTACTACGAAATACTTTAGCTCGATTAACATTCTAACGTTTATTACGCTTACTTACGGCATAATCCACTTTTACTGGATCCTAATCCATACTTTAATAAGGATCTTAATCTTCGGTATTTTTTATAGCTTTTTTACAGGCGCTATAGTCTCCCTTCTTATGTCCGCTTATGCCGAACTTTAATTAGAAGTAAGTAACGTAAGGACACGGTTTAGCTTATCTTATAGTTTCGTAAGCTTCGGGATTTTAATTAGGAGCCTTATTGCCGGCATTCTAATATCGCGCTTCGGTTACCGAGCCCTCCAAATTTTTAAGGGTATCTTTATCATGCTTAGATTTATGTCGGTTTATACTGCCGCGCTAATATATAGGGCGTCGCGGGCTTAGCGGGAAATCTTAAGACATGATATTTATGCTTTAAGCACGGGCGAGTTTTATAAAGTAAGATAGTCACTGCTTAAACGTGGTGGTTCTTCTAGCTATAGAGCAGAGTGTATGTAACCTTAAGTCCAGCTCGAAATAAAACAGGGACGTAATTATACAGCGGGCTGTGTTATTAGCTGTTTTTTTAACTTTAACTCCGTGATTACGTAACAGATTTATATTCTACCATATTATAAAAATGCAAATCCTAGTAATTATCATTAAAGAGTATTTACTTTACTCTGCTGCATGTCTTATTTTATTAATGGCTAGAAGTTATTAAGGTGTGAAGTTTAAGAAAGAGTGTTAGTTTTTTTCATAGCGGGGTAAGCGCTATAATGTAAATTTCAGCCCGTATCTTAGCGCGCAGTTCATTAGAACTGCGCTAAAGGTTAGTGGACTATAGATTTTACGGCTATGTAACCCGCGACAGGAAAGTAATGTAAATAAAGCGACTTATATAAAGCTTAGCCCGATTAATATTTTACCATTCATGAAGTTTGCATTATACGGTTCTTAATAATGTTGCCTCGTTTTCGCGCGTTAAAGAGGGAAGATTTTGTCTGTATTTATATAAGGAAAAAAAATTATTCGAGACTTTTATCCACCCATTTATTGTAGCTTCAGTGCTCGCGCTATTAGCCGGATAGGCTCTTAAGGGTGACGTCCTTAAATATAGTTAAATGCTCACACTACCTATCCAGCAGCGCTAGTGTTATTAATTTCTTACTTAACCCGGGGTCGAATTTGTAAAGATTATTAAAATATCTTATAAAGTTTATTTACGACATTCGTAAGCCCCGGCTCGCATTTTAATTTAATCGCGAACGTAAGAAGATCCGGTTAAGTGATTTCCTTAAGATGCACCGTCTTTAAATACTTTAAGGTGGAAAGGTTAAAATACGGCAACCTGAAAATAGATCCTTTATAACTTTCTTCCTTAAGTGCCGCTTTAAGTGCTATATAATCACACTTTACTATAGCTAGCTTATTGCGGTGCTAATAATCCTGGCCCTAATCTTGCCCCTGATCGCTTAATTACGTGGGGCACATCTTAACAATCGGGAGCTGTCCGGCACTTAAAGTTTAAGCTTAAATAAGTTCGACTCTATTCTCATTTAGTATATAGGTTCCTCTTTATATCTCGCTTAAGAAGGGTAGTTCTTCGAAACCGGTATTATAAGGAATAGGAATGACGCTGTTTTCGGTTTAAAATGAGATTTTCTTAAGTTATCGAGTTAAGCGAGACGGACCTTAAGTAACGTCGCCTTTACGTGTAATTATAAAGTATACACTCTCGTTAGTCCGCCGTCTTATGTTGAACTTATCGTTAACCCCGTAGCGCACTTTAACCGTAAGCCACACCCGTAGAGTGGAGCATCGCTTACACGTAAGGGGATAGCGAAGCCTGGCTACCTATGCGTCTAAATCGCTACCCACTAACAAAGCTTTATGGCCGTTTAAGACCATTTAATCTATCTATTTAGAATGTTCGGGTATGTCTCGCTGTAAGTTAACGAATCTTGTTTTAATACCGGCCTATTAAGGGTTATAATAAAGGCCGATAACAGCTAAAAGTACGGCAGCGTTTAAGCTAGAAAGGTGTGCTAGTATGCTTTTAAGGACTGGGTAATACCGTATACAAGCATCTTTAAGCCTGCTTCGTCGAGCGTAAAATCGCTGCTCTATATGAGTTAAGACAACCACTTTAAGAGGATAGGTATGTTTTAAGCGAAAAATGTTTAGTGTCATAATGAATATCGGACTGTAAGTGATAAAGGAAAGCACTCCCACTGCGAACTAATCACTATATATCCAGATTACTGTTACAGAGGTAAGTACGACTAAGCTATTTATGCATTAATTTCATACTGAATTGTGGTTTATATAGTTAACGAGGAAGGAGGTTTAAAGGAAGGAACGTCTTAGTCGTTATTAAGATTAAACGTTAACCTTATTAAGCTTTATACACTGACCTGGCCGCGGAATCTATTAACCCGACTGACCTTATAAGACACACTATTACAGCGAGCCTAAGTGAAGGAAGATTAAGCAGGACTGTATAATATTATCCTAGCTATAACGAAGACATGGGGCCTTATTTGTGCCGGAAACTATTAGACCCTAACTGGAGCACCTGCCTCGGGGCAGCCTCTTAACGACAGACAGGTTAACTTCTTTGTCTCCGTTACTTCTTCGAAAGCAATTTAAAGCCATACGCTTCTAGCTTTATGAACGCTATGTTTACGAAGAAAAGCTGACTATGTTACATGTCTTACTTAGCCTTTTAAGTTAGAACTATAAAGGTGATTAATCTTATTAAGTAGATTTAATAGTATTGCTCTTTTTATTTTCTTTATTTTTTTAGCTAATGCACGTAATGGTCTTAATCTAGTTAGTCTTACTTAACAGCGGCTGGCTTAGGGAGTGAGTAACGAAGCGGCAGCGCTAGCCAGTTATACACAGTTATCGATAAGCATAGTCATCGATAAGCAGTCATTAATAAGCACAGTCATCGATAAGCACAGTTATTGAAGCACAGTTATACGCAGTCATCGATAAGCACAGTCATCGATATGTACTAGGAAAGTGGACTATTCACGCCGGGATTAATAACTTTATATAAGCTTCGTTAGCAGGATTCAGAATTGGTCCACGACATGCCCCCGGCTGAAAGGCGAAGCGGCTCCTAAGTAAGCAAGTGGAGCCGATATGGTGTCCAGAGCCAGAAATGGCTTCCTTACGGCCTTAGGTCGAAGTCGAAGTCGGGAAGTGACCATTATATTAAGCCACCAGAAATGGCTCTTCCGTGTGCTCGGCTTAGGCGCGTAGTTTAAGTGGAGCTAAACACATTCTAGTATCCAGGTGGCAATATGAAGGCACCTTAATAATGCTTCCTCTTAAACTATTTATAGATTTAGCATTTATTTCCTTGTAATGGACCTCGTTGAAATTATATCAGAATACTAAGGTGGTTTTTTTAACGCCGGATATAAAGAGCTGCCACTTTTAATTCTATACTACCAGTTTTAAAGGAAGTTTCTGCCACCGCTGTAAAGCAGAATTTAGCTGAAACCTAAAGCTTCCGTACCCCCCCTTTTTACCCCTTCACTTTATATCTATCCGATGTTAGGCCGGCAATGAATAAAAGACAGTAAAAGGCAATACATAGGGCCTTAAATGATAAACAGAATCATACACGCTTTAATCTCGGGCTACGCTTAATATTCTTCTCCACTTTATAAATTACGTTTAGCTTAGCATATCAGCCGACGACGTCCTAAAGACTATTAACATTAGTTCTTATCTTAACCCGTAAGCCTTAAGGGATAAGGAGAGGGTCATTACATAGGTACGGGGTGCCTGCCGACGACATAGCTTCTTCCAGGTTAAGGGCTATAGCGTGCCTTTAGTCACGTAGCGACGGGTTATCGAGAGCTGTTAGAAGCTTTTTAGCCTTTTAAAAGAAGAAAAGCTTAATATATTATTCCTAAAGAATGTCGTCCGCCGAGGATACGAACAGTCGGGCAACTTACTCCGGGACAGGGATCTCTTTCCTAACTTAAAGGAGGTAAGACGAGTTCTTTTTTACATTGTCCGGGTGAAAGCTTTTTTTTATTATTAGTAATTAACAGCTAACTAAGACATTAAAGCTTCTTTGTCAGCTATAAGGAGCCAGCCATCGAGGATCCGGGTTAGCACGGCCCGAACGTCTGGCCCGACCCTAAAGTGCTCCCGGAGGACGAGTTCCGTAACCCTGTCTGGGAATACTACGAAGCGACGAACCGGCTCGGGCGGACTATTTAAAAGATCTTATTATAAGGTCTTAAACACTAGTCACCGGACGACGTAATGGCGAGATTTATTAAGAAGCCTGTCGTCACCCTGAAGCTAATACGCACCCCTCCTGCGTAAACCCCGACACACACTACCACCCAGTTAACTCAGTTCGGCACGGGGCCTTACACCGACTTTAGCGGCGTTACGTGTTTACTTCAGTAACCCGGTAAAGATGGTCTCGAGATATAGAGTGAGGAGAAAGGCGGATAGGTGCTTATCCCGGCTATCGAAGACGTGTTTGTTATTAATATAAGCGACTTAATTAATAAATGGTCCGGAGGCGAGTATAAGAGCGTTAAACACAGGGCTATTAACAAATCCGATAAGGAGAGAATTTCGTGTGCCACATTTTAGCTCGGCGACGTCTATATTACGAACCCGTTAAATTTAAGGTTAAATTTAAATAAGGAGACTGTCGGGGAACAACTTTATAAGCGATTTTAGAAACAATATGGTCTTTAAGGTGTTATGGATTCTCTTAACTATTCTCTCGCTGCTAAGGACGCGAAAGTCACATGCACTGTTTAGTAAGAGGATCACCACCTGTTCGGTTTATTAGATAGCGAGTAACAACCTTTATCTTTTCTTCTTTTTAGTTAGCAATTAAGTTAACCCTTAAACCTTAATAACTAATATTTATATGCTATTAAAGTCACATAACCTCTGTTATGTTAAGCTGTATAATATAGTTCTCGTACGAATGTAGCTTATTTAAGTTCTAGCTATCAGTTAAGAACTTACGGAAAATAAGGGTCGACGAAGTGAAGGAAGAAGGAGGTACGGTCTACGCTAGCTTCGGCCGTCGACGCGCACCCTCGCTCTCCCTTTCGGAGAGCTTAAAACTGGAAGTGGTGGTCCCCGGCGCCTTAAAGTGATAGCAGTTACACCGAGGAGTACACGAATGCTCCCACGCTTACCGAGGTTTCCCCGACATGGAGTTGGAACAGAGAGCTTACTTAAGCAAGCATAAGCTCGAGGGTTTTATTTGCCTAGCCCTGCCAGTATACCGTTATAGTTTTTCTTTTTCCCGCCTTCTTACCTATGTCCTGCCGTCGTCGCGGACACGTCTCATTATCTATGTTAAATAGAACGTAAACGAAAAATTAACTTTATCTTCTTCTTATAAAACATATTAAACTAACCGCTTATCTGCGGGTGGCAGTTTAACGTATTAGTGCTAAGCTTATATTACGTATCCGCCGATGTCTTATTAAAGCACAGTTATACAGTCATCGACAAGCATAGTTATCGATAAGCATAGTTATTAAAGTAAAGAGGTAATTATACGGCGGGCTATATTATCAGTTGTTTTCTATAGTTCTTATATACGAAGCTTAAGGGTAAGTCCGAGAGAATTAAATGGATCGAAGGAGCCAGTATAATATAGGTTATAAGACTGGGGCCTCTTAAACAGTAAGCGACGTAAAAGGGATAGGGCCGTATATAGGACGCTACTGTCCCTCGCTTAAAAACCTTATTAAACCTTAATAATAGGCTCGAACTTAAGCCTTACGAGGGGGTGCTTAAGGACCTTCGCACCATTAGCGGATAACTACTTAATTAACTCTTTAATACGCGAGGAGTTTAGGATAATTAATTAACTAAATACTATTAATAAGCTTGCTACTAAAAATAGAGTGGCTTTATTCTTATTAATGGTATAAGAACAGTTTTAGATTCGTAAAATAAACCGGAGGAGTTCCCGTAGCATACTTTAATAAGTCTTACATTCTTATAAGTTCTTTAATTCATTTCCCGAAAGTATTCTTAACGCGGGCCGCCTTAGTTTAGCTTAATTAGCTTTTTCACTCCTCCTTAACCCACCCCTTTACTGTTTCTTAAACTCTTTAAATCCGCAATTAAGATTGCTTAACGATCTCGGTTATCGGTCTTTATTCCACGTATATCGCAACTATAACTAGTATCATAAGAACATATAATATAACTATCTATAAATTAAGCAGGGAAAAGAATATAAATAATGAACGACCGACATGATAATTAGTAGTAACTAATCAGCACTTTACTACATCGAGGTCGTTAAAAAAACCTGAACAATAAACTACTAACATAACAAGCAGTATCACTTAGCGCTTCGCCGCTCGCTAACGAACGACGTTAGTAAAGCTGTAAGTTCCTCCATTCTCTTATCTATATCGTCCAGCTTGCTTATTTTTACAGCCATATCGTCCACCTTAAATTCCAGTTTCTCTACCTTACTCCTAAGATCGTTAGCGTTAGCCTCTAAGCGTGGACTTAAGGTCCGTTGCCGAGCTTCATCACTCCTTTAGCCGCGCCCCCTCCTAACGGAGCGATCCCTCGAGTTTGCCTTAGCTTAATCGTCTCTCTTAGCTTTAGCCTTTTCCGGATCCTATTCGACTTTTGCCTCGTTATAATAATAACTAGCCCACCTAACGTCCTATAACGGGAGAATGCCGTCTCTTTTACAGGCCATCTTAATCTCACGGTTCGCACTACTGGGCCCGAGGACCTTACCTAAGCTCGTAACGGTAAGCATATTCATGCCCTTCTTAATAAATCTCACGTAACAATACACATCGGGATTCTTATCGTTCGCGGCTATGTTTTTTCGCTTAATCTACGATTTCGTAACGTAAAGCAGCTCCTTAAAGTCTTCGCGATCTTTCGCCGACTAGGTGGATTAGTCCTCGGCCAGGTTCTTATGTCCTATCATTTTAATATACTGCTCGACTTCCCGGAGACTAACATCTAATGCTGATTCGAGCCTGCGGATTATACGACCGTCCTCCTCCTTAGTTTCTACGCAGACCTAACGCCTAAACCTGCCTATCTTTCTATAGCCTACGATTCTTTCCCTATTATCGATCTCCATCGTCGTCCACGGATACTCGATGCGGCCTGCCTTTGCCTTAGTCTTATTTTTAGCGGCTGCAACGGCTGTAACAGCTTTGGATAAAGCGTCTTTTACGGCTGTTTCAGCTTCCTTAGCCTTTATGCATTCTCCCTTCGCAGTTTCGAGGGCTGTAGCGGCGCCCTTATAACTCCAGCATGCCCCCGCGGCTTCGGCCTTCGCCTTTTCCGCGGCAGCTTCAGCCCTAGCTACTGCGGCCTTTACCATCTCTTCGGTACTCTCGAGGTTAGCCTTAATCGCTTCGTCGGCTGCTGCTCTAAGCCCCTTAACTTCCTAGAATAAAGTCTTAGTAATCTCGGCAGCCTTTAAGGCTCGCTTTACTGTTTCCTTTATTTCTTTAAACAATAGGCCCATCTTTATATAATCTTCCGCAGTTTTAATAGTTTACTCTTTAGGAAAGTGGTGTTTCTAAATTTTTCTATCGATAACCGCCTTTAAATGTGTTAATTTCTGTGTCGCCTTCTCATTTATTAGGTCGTTATTTAAGATGTCGTAAGCTGTATTAGCAAAGCGGTAGTGAGGCACGAAGAAATGTACTAGAATCTCCTAAGTGTCCTCCTTTACTCCCACGTTAAGATTTCCATCTATAATGTCCGTATTAAACCCCTTAATCTCGGTAACGACCATTCTATCGTTAAGGTCAGCGGATAAATTTTTAAGGCTAAGGGTTACGTTCTTATAAATCCTTATTACCCGTTTAAGCGGCTTAAGCACGTCGGTGTCCTCCGGCCTAATCCTATCTTTATTAAGGTCATCTTCGCCATCCCAGTTCATTACGTAAGCAATATTATCCTTATCCATATATTTTTTAGCCGCATCTTTAAGTCCTAAAGAAATCTTAGTTAGTAAACGGTTTAACGTAAAGGGCACTTTTAAAAGTATTTACTATTAAATGCTGCTTCGGCATCTTTCTGTTTAACGTAGTATGGATGTATTAAACATCCTAAGGTTCTTTAAGCAGCTAGTTTATCCTGCTCGCTAATATCGGGGGCGACTCTTAAAATCTCCTCGTTAAAGCTTACTTCACCGTATCTTATAATCCGCTCGATAGTAACCTTCGCCTTAAGATACTTTTCCCGGGTAGGTATGCTTTAAGCTTTTAAATAGTGGTTTAGCTAGATCACTTTATTAATTACCTCCTTTAAAGTGTTTATTTAAGTTATTACAGTTACGTCGCTCGGGTTGTCTTAAATAGTGTCGTAATGTTCTAAAGCCATTCTGTATTAAAGGATAAAGAAGCGTATTAAAATCGTCCAGCAGCCTTTATATTCCTCTTCTATAATATGTTTATCGATAGTCGAATTTAATTCGTTAATCATCTTTAATAACCCCTCGTCGTTTAGCTTTAACGCCAACTTATAAAGCCATTCGGTTACCTCGTCGTAAAGATCTCTCACCTTTATAAGTAGCTCGGGAATTTCATATTCCGTCGGTTTCCCGTCTTTAGCTATTTCCTCGTCGTCTTACTCCGCTAAGTCTGCATCCTTAAGAACATCCTCGTTATTTTAAAATGTAACTAATACGATTTAAATCCAATTTACACCCAGTCTATTAGCTGCGATAATAAGTCTTAAAACGAATTTCATTAACGGACGTCCTGCATTCTAAAGGGATTTTAATATTACTGGAGAATGCGGCTTTAGCGCTAATATCTCCTTTTTTCTTATCGGTATACGGCTGTAACAAGCATCTTAAGCGCCGCCAGGCTTCTTTAGCTTTAGCCTTCGAAGCATCCTAAGGGATTTTTAGTATATCGGCATATAAGTCCGAAGAGCAATTTAAGATCCTGTAAACAGCTTACGTCGCTTCTTCGCTAAGTTGCGTTTTAAGGACTTAGGGTTTCGCGATTTAATCGAGAATAGCGAGAACGGAGGGGTTCTATATAAACGTCTTAACTAATATCTAAATTTCTGCCATCTGTGCATCTTAGTAAGTATTCTTAATCTGTCCATGTTCATTTCTAGCCCGCTTAAGGCGGAAGCTTTAAGGCGGAACTGTTACTGTAGCTATGGTGGCTATGGCTCGAGGTCTTTATAAAGCGGAAAGTGAATTTATAAATTACGTAGTGTAATATGCTAATGGTATAATGTGAGTAAGAAGTGCGAACTGGATATTTTAAGTTAAACTTCTGCTTTATCGAGCTGGTCGTGGTTTATATAATGGGCTGGGACTATATAAAAGTTTCTTACCTTAGTTTTAAGAATAGCTGTTTATAAAATTAATCTTCGGGTATTAATTTCGGCTATTAGTCGTGCTCCTCGGCTAGTGCCCACTTTTAGCTCCGGTGTTTAAGTTCGGCTCTTATAAAGATCCTTTTTTTATAACCTTTTTTATAGATTCGAAATTGTATCCTTCTTTATAACCTATACGCTTACATATAATCGCACCCGCCGGTATAGAATCTGTCCTTACTTTAGCCATTTATTATAAAGATTACGTAGGCTTATGCTATAGCTGTTAGTGGGACGTTTCTTATCCTGTTCCTCGCTAATTACCACCGCTTCATTAAACACTTAATCCATGCTATTAGTGGGACGTTTCTTATCCTGTTCCTCGCTAACTACCACCGCTTTATTAAACACTTAATCCATGCTATACGGCTCTTCTTATTTAAAGTTTCCTATATACGCGCCCTTCGCCGATTTAAGCGTATCGGGCCATAGCACCTAAATACCGCCTTACTCTTAACAATCTTTCTTATCGTTAATGTTTATCTAACACTCTTTCGCGGCCTCTTTCAACCTGTTTCCGTAAAGGAGGTAAGCGTTAAAGCGGCTAACCTTACGCTAATTAACCTTATGCTTATTATTACCGGGCCGAGTTAAAGCTTTCTTACCTCCATCTTTAGTACCTCTCTTAAGACTTTTTAAAAAGTCTATCACTCTTTAGCGCTTATATCGCTCCTTCTTTTGATTTTCTATATCGTCGTTATAATCATTAGTATAAGATCCTTCTCTTTAAATATGATAAGTAATAGATAGGCTATAGCTATAAGTTAATTATGCCGCTGTTCTAACTCTTAAAACGAATAGATTCTGACTTTTAAAGGCGGCTCTCTTACTACTCGTTTTAATGTTCCTCGTACTTTTATAGCTTCGTAAGCTATACGAACTATTCGCCCGTACCTATTAGTTATTCGCAGTTATCTTACCATTTTTAATATAGCAACACTTAGCCCTTAAAGCAAACATTTACTTTTATGTCTTTCTAACATCATTCCCGACGGCGTTACTACCTTAGCTATGTCTTCTAATTTATAGAAACGCGACTAGGCCTCTTAAAGAAAAGGCTTTTAAAGAAGCGAATGTTTCAGGTGCTCGTTAAAGAGAGGTAATAATTACTAATTTAAAGGACGTCGTTTAGAAACGCTTAGAAAAGGAATTTTACGAGGGACGGTTAAAGAAGGAGATATACTTAAATAATGATATCGTATAGATAATCCTAAAGTTGCCTCGCCCTCTCCGCATAAAGGCGGGGCAGTATATCGGCCTATGGATCCTTACAGTTAGTAAATTTTCTTTTCTTTAAGTTCATCCCTTTATAGTCATATTATAGGGTAAAGGAGAAACTAACCGACTTTGTCTTTTCGTGGAACCTCGTAATAAATAGACGAAGAAACTACTTAGATATATTAAGATTCATCGTAATAGTACTCCGTGTCGCGCGTTATTTACCGGGCCGTACAGAATAAACATCCTAACTCGTGATTATAGGATTCTCCTTCTAGTAGCTAGCGGCCTCAGTATAGTGGCGTAAATTCCTTATCTTAAGCGCTAATCTCGCGTACATCGAATTTATCTAGTGTGGCAACTGAAAACCCTCGGTATATCGTTTATAACCTTATAGCAAGTTTATTACTCATATGTTTAGATTTGGCGTTCATTTTTAAGGACATCTTAAACGAGGCTCTAGCTAAGGACACGTTAGAAAACGGACGAGTAAGTCCACCGATACGGCTTTAGAGTGGTAGTAAG
This sequence comes from Diplogelasinospora grovesii, assembly GCA_033297225.1. NCBI lineage: Eukaryota > Fungi > Ascomycota > Sordariomycetes > Sordariales > Diplogelasinosporaceae > Diplogelasinospora > Diplogelasinospora grovesii. The sequence continues at coordinate 42,272 of MU853789.1, read as the reverse complement.
ATAATATAATATATAGATACTTAACATCTCGATATTTATCGAATTAGGCACCGTAAACTAGGTCCCGTTTAGTCGACGGGCAATCGTATATAGTGGTCTTATAGACCTGTAAGAGATTATTTAAAGCGAGCGGGATGTTAATATAAACGGTAAGAGAGAAGAAATGCTGGTTTTAAGTAAGAAAGGCGTATAATGTAAGACTGTTAGCGTGCTAACCTTGTTTAGTATCGGGATTGAAAGGCGTTCGTAATAAGTTATGTAAAATAGCCCGAGGTTATGTGTACGATAAAGTTTCCTTAATTAAACTAGAATACTAGCCGGATTAAAGGTCCGTTCTATCTTCCGCTTGCTGCGCTAACTTAATTCCTTAAATTTCGGGGACTTTATAGCTGCTTAAGGACGTGAAATCAACAGGAACCATGTTAAATAAGCAACTCCTCGCGTTAACTATCTTTAAGAGAAACAGTTATTTAAATAGATAAAGATAACCTAACTTAACTTAACTTTATATACTCCTTATAACTTATCACCTTAAACATTACACTATTATAGATCTCTTTTAAGTGGGATGGACGATTAGTAAGGGAAGTGTGCGAGCGGAATTCGCTTAAGCAGGAGATAGCTAACGATCTATTATAAACTGAGTTTTATACCCGTCTTAAGCTTCGTAAAAGCTACATAGGTGAAAGGATTTTCCGGTTAATTTAATTAGGTCTTATAGCCGGGTGTTAACGTTTAACTTACCTCGACGTTAAGGGAACTTACTGTAGAAGTTAAAGGGTAAGTGTAGCTTTAGCTTTATATATAACAATTTCAAGCTAATAGTTAAGGATAAGGAGCCGGCCGAAAGTATTGCCGCACTGTAAAAGGAGCTTAAGTAGCTATGTCGAAGGGTTGTTTTATATATAAATAAGAGAAGTTTAAAGGACAGCTGCTTAAACTTTTATTTATATACACTAACTAAATCTATATTCTAATGTACCCGATATTCCGCCTTACCACTTTTCGTGCGGCGAGTGCGAAGGAATTCCACTCCACAGTGAAGCCCCGTGACTTTTAAGAAGTAGATTAATTATAATACTACGATTAAACTACTTAATTATTACTTAATTTAATGTGACGTGCCGTTTTGCCGTCTTAAGTGCTAACATGCAATTAAGTTAAGAATTAAGAGCCGTTTGCCTTAAGGCGTAAATAGCTTAAACTAATTAAGATTCACATAATCTTACATAAGACACTATTATAAGAGCAAACTAAGTGTGAGATTATAGCGCGGACTAAGTAAGATGCTATTATTATCCGTTATAATAACGTAAGGATTTACGGACCCTATGTAAAGTGCCTTCACTTTTTTAGTAAGCCACCAGTAAGGATACCCCACATAAAAGGGGGGTACTAAAAATAACTACTATAATAAGCAGATTTATTTTAAGATGGCCTCCGTAATAAACTTATATATAAAGAGCTTTAACTAGTGAAAATATGGAACTAAGTATAAACGAACATTTCGTAATTCTACTCTTATGCTAAACGTAGATAGACTGATGTTTAATGCGGCTAGTTACTAAGTAACTATAGCTGTCTTAAGTGAAAGGATCTTAAGACGTTATTTCCGTTCTATGATATTAAAAGCATAAGGATTCCTATATATGAATTAGCTGTGTAAGGAGAGGGATGTACTAATCTATAGAAGCTTTAGAGACGCGGAGGGTATTCCCCTATGCGTTTATCGAGCCGCTAGGCATTCTCTGCTGTGCCTAAGTCTTATAGGAGGCTATGGCTCACAAGAGACGGTTCACAGGAGATTAGGGCTTATAAGAGATGGTTTATAAGAGACCAGGGCTCATAAGAGATCAGGGCTCACAGGAGATGGTTCACAGGAGGCTATGGCTCACAGGAGATAGTTTATAGGAGATTAAGGCTTATAGGAGATTAAGGCTCGCAGGAGATGGTTCACAGGAGGCTATAGCTCACAGGAGATGGTTCACAGGAGGCTATAGCTTACAGGAGACTAAGGCTTATAGGAAATGGAGAGCCGTTTACCTTTAAGCGCGAATAGCCTAAACTGACTAAGACTTACATAATCTTATATAAGACACTATTATAGGAGTAAACTAAGTGTGAGATTACAGCGCGGACTGAGTAAGATGCTATTATTATTCGTTATAATAACGTAAGGATTTACGGACCCTATATAAAGTGCCTTCACTTTTTTAGTAAGCTACCAGTAAGGATAAAAAAATAATTATTATAATAAGCAGATCTACTTAAAGACTGCTAAATAGTCATTATCTTTTAGGATGTAGTAAAGTTTCCTTATAATCTGCCTTATATGCTCTTATGACAGATGAGCTATAAACGGTAAAGAAATCCCCGATTATAAGACCTGCCCTTATTAATGTTCAGAGGCTAACGGCCCACGGGAGAGTGCTTTAAAAGCACCTTGCACATTTAGCGGCTGATTTCTTAATTAAGAGCGTAACAGCGGAAAATATACCCAGTCTCAAGCATATATAAGTATAAGTTACATACATACCTGTCCATTTAAATCAGAGCTATTAATATATCCGATACAGTCGTTCAGGTTTAAAACAGGAATAGTTTACCTTAGCCGTGCTAGCGCCCTGATCGGATAGCAATTCTTTACAGTAACCTCGTAAGCGATACTCCTCCACTTCGTGGCACTGTTTAAGCGGGCTCTCCCCGCTCCTCGATGATTTAGGGATAGGTTGCCGGGTGACCTGCGCTTCGGAACGAGGAGTCCCTTCGGGCTTAGCACCCGACTCCTGCCTCTAGCCTAAAGCCTGCTGGTAAATGCACTTAGCCAGAGACCCGGACTTATTGCAGCGGAAGCATGGCTGGCCTTTGTCGCATTTCAGCTTTCTTTCGCGGCAGGGTATGTAGGCGGTTCTTCTCCGATTACGCCCTCGTTCTCTAGGTAGGTCTTTGCGGGCGCTACCGCCGGGATTATTAATGGGGGAGGTTAAGGAGAAGCCGGCGGGCTTCTTTTAATCCATGATCACTAGCTGGAGTTTATACTGCTGTTATCTATGCTTAAAGGCAGTCGATACGCAGAATGAGCGGGAAGCAGGCTTCTGGTTAAAAACTCGTTAAGAGAGTGCTTACTTAAAAGGAACGGCTACCAGATCGTTCTAAAGCAACCTATAACTAGCTTTCATTAAGACCTTAGAAAGCTGTGGCATAAGTATAAAGACGCCTTAGCTAAAGTTTAAGGGGCTCCTATCCGCAGGGCATAAGGACTCCATGAAACATTAGTCACACACATAAGGCGGCTATGCCTACACTTGCTCTTCGTACCGTACTGGTGACTTTATCTCGGTTTTTAAGGTTGTACCGCTCGTCCTTACTATCGTTATTCTTACATGAAGCAGCTATATAATCCAACCGATCCGCTAAGACCCGCTTAGCCGCTCGGAAGCCACCTTTCCTCGGAATTATTTTAATAGGTCTTACGACCATAATCTGGTTCCCGCTCCGGTAATGCCGTAAGGGATATCCCCCCCGCCCCTTTCTACAAATGCTCTTAAGTCCGCCTTGTTTAAAGTATGTTTCTAACGCATTTATACGCTTAAAATCGGGTCCTTAGTGCGTTATAAAAAGAGATAAAGGGGAGGCCTCTTGTTACTTTAACGGGCTTATGCGGCTTTTAAAGGCATAATGTTTCAGAGGCTATAATATCTTAATTATTCCTCGAACTAATCTTATAAGCGTATTCTAAGAGATCTGTAAGGTTAGCAATGTTCACTATGCATTAGGTGCGGTAACCTATAGGCAGCAATTGTCGTTGCTTAGCCGCTTAGGGTGAGCGGCATGAACGGAGCCGTTAAGGGATGGCTTTTACGCCTCGACCTCGACCTTAAATTACGTAACTCTGTTATAGTGCTACGACCTGGAATGTTATATGAGTCAGGCTTCGTTAGTGTGAGAGTGATGTAAGATTAAGTGAGGAAGTGTAAGGATTATGAGAATGGCAGAACAAGTTGCTTAGCTGCTTAAGGGTGAGCGGCATGAACGGAGCCGTTAGGAGATAGCTGTTACGCCTCGATCCCGACCTTAAAACACACAACTCTATCATGCTGCTACGCCTTAGAATGTCATGCTATTAATGTAAGTTAAGCTTCGTCAGCTTTCAACCAGACGTGACTGCCTAGAACTTAAATGGATCTATATAGCTTGCTTTATACACACCATTAGCTTCCGCGTAAGGGTGATAATAAGCTCGAGGAAGTGTAAGGATTATAAGAGTTAAACAGATGTCTTTTAAAGCATACGACGAATACATCGAGTTACATATCTGGTTTAAGAATCCGTAACGAGGAGGCCTTTAAAGATGCGGCAAGCGCCGCGTCGGATGATTTATCCCGGTAAGGGGTTTCGGTAATACCGTAGCTCGGAGAGATCCTATTAACACGTGTGGCGACGGATGTATTAGGATCCCGATAGCTCTTAAAGTCTACGGTATTAGATGTAAGTAAACACTGTCTTCTTCTATAAAGTGACCGCCTCTCGCATTTCTACGTTCCTCCCTCGTCTTCTCCCACTCTTACGATACAGCTCTTATCTTCTTACCTAGCAAAATGTTATTCCCTATTACGTGCAATACTCCCTTAATTAAGGGTGGCGACCAGTCACACACTCTAAATAAGGCAACGAAACAGCCCGGTTAATTTAAGCCGACACTAATGAAACAGCTTAGTCTGTTTAAACCGGTACCCACCGAAATTACTAACCTTACTCACTTAAACGATATCGCTACTTTAAAATAAGGGTTCCTTTACCTAACCGGCTATCCGCCCGGAAGTCCGACTTAGGAGAACAGCCTTACTCGGTATAAGGAATTTTAAGCTCGGCCTAGTCGTGCTAAGACCCCGAAACAGAAAGCGGAGGGGGCGAAGCAGCGTAGGATTCGAAGAAAAAGACAGAGAGAGAAGCGGAAAGCTAAAAGACGTGCCGAGACTGTAAAAATATATAGGTTTATTCCTTTAGTTAACGTCGTAAATAACATCCTTATTAAGGCTAGTTTAAGGGAATTAGGATGTAGCGAATCCGAGCGGCAAACTTCCTGCTTAAAAGTCGATCGAGAAGAAGCTGAAACACGTTAATATCTTAATAAAGATAAAATCTTTAAGTGGGTGATATTAAAATGACGGGGTAAAAGGTGTAAAACTAGTTAATTAGAATACTGTATAAGGGGACAGCTTATTAGCTTATAAGGAGGCCGGTTATACTAATACATTACACGGGCAACGCATCCTAACCTCTTAATCCCTCTTTTAGGTAAAAGAATCTTAACGAGCACTTAACGCTTCATTTATAAAATAGATAACAGTAGGGACTTTAAACTCTTACGGAATTTCGCGTCTTATTCCGGTGCTCTTAGTATTAGTACCCGGCTTAGGAATGTGAACCAGTTCTTAATTGCCGTATTAGTCCGAATCCGGTCCGAAGCGCTTCTTAATAGCATAACCGGACTGTTTTTCGCACCTGCCTTAGGATTAGGATGCCTTTTACCCGACGTCCCTCTGTGCAGAAGTGCTAAAAGGAACCGTTGTGTGCATTAATAAACTCACGACTTACGAATTACTCCGTTACTTATTCGTCCTCCTTCTTAGGACGACCCTGGTGTTAAAGAGTGAGAACAGCGGCGGCGTACTGGATCCGGAGGAATTAATTGTGTCCGAAGAAGATGTTGCTAAGGCGGTACGAGACGCTTTCGTTTAGCGCCGGACCCGTAGCACATCTCGGTAATGCTTCTTTCTTATCTAACCGTATCCTCTTTCCGGATTAGTATCACCCGCTTTCGGTTAGATAGCTGTAAGCATCCTGCGGTAGTATTAACATTCTTATTTTAAGTCGTATCGTAATGTCACATTAGTATATTCTTTATAGGTAATAGCACTAACGATATGGCCGCGCTTAACGCCGCTGATATTAGGTTTTCGATAGGCGGCGTTTCCGGGGCTAAGGTAAAGGGGCGTCGTTATTATATATATAGATAATAATTTTATAATCTAATTAAATAAGGTCCTTTATTACTTAAATCTATTCGATAGTTTAAGATTTATAAAAGCGTTAATATAAGGAGCTGTTACTAAGGCGATGCAGATACCTTACTTAGTCCTTAAGAGAACTATAGCAGTCCGTCTTTAAACTCTTTAGACCTTAGCCCCTTCTCCTCCCTCGCTTCGTTTTCTTACTCGGCTTGTGTTTCTCGACCAGCTTACGGCTCACGTGTTTCTCCGCCACCTATTCGTCCTCCTCCTTTAAACGACTTATGAAATGTACCCGGTATTCCGCCTTCCTACTTTTAGTCCGACAGGTACGCACGACCTCCACTCCGCAGCCGAGCCCTTTATGCCTCTTCGTAAAGTCATCGATAAGCATGTCGTTTAAAATGTTCTCTTTAAGCTCTTAAGTGCGGCTTCCATTAAGCCACTTTATAAAGAACCAGCCTCCCTATTTATTAAGCAAACAGTTAACTAAATACTCCCTTTACTGCGTTGGACTGGGTTAGTTTATTGTCTCCGGACTGCTAACTAACGGGTCTGTCACTATATCTCCCGGATCGCTAGCTGCGGATTAAGCCACTACGTGTAACGTTCTGTCGTGATGCTTAAGAGGTTTCGCCCTTACGTTTTCCATTAGTTTTAGAGCGGCTGTATCGATCTGAAGAACCGGATCGAGCATATCTATACTGAAGTTAGAACGACCGGGAGGAATGGGCAGGCTCGAATCGGCCCATTCTTCTAAAGACGGGTCTTACAGACCGTCTACGGTAAACGTGTCTTCCGTCGGAACGGCGCTATAAAGGGTCTGCTCTCTCGAGGCGCTAAAGGTAAAAACGTCGTTAATAAATGGAGACATGACTAACATGGTCGATAAAGTCTAGCTTAAAAATGTCTTATCGGTATTAAATACCGAGGACAGGGGTGTGTTACGACTAAAAGAATTCGTAGCTACTTTTAAGATGACCACTTCTAGGTCTTTCGGTCTTAGATCCAGCGCCGAGATATTAATGAATATAGCGCCAGTAAACCCCTTTAGCTCACTTAGGAGCTTAGGGCCCCGTCCTCTCTTAACAGCCTTAGGAGATTGAAGTTTCTCCTCCCGGGTTTCGTTTAAGGAGGACTTACGCTTCGTCCCAACCTAGGGTTTTAGAGTGCTGTGTACGTCTTTAAGGTGATGCTAAAGGTTTAATTCTAATTCAAACCGCTTAAGACAAGATAATAGGCACTCATTCTTCTCTCTCATTATATATCTAGCACCGTAGAGAAAGACGTGTCGCTGTTATGCTAAACGATCCGTAAAGGACTGCATCCTTTCAATTGCCGGTGCGTTTTTATTACTAAGATCGAAAGGACAGTATCCAGCATAAGCAACAGCATAGCGGAACTTAACTAAATTACATCTAGAAGGCATCTCTTCCTTATCGATGTGGCTTTAGCAGTAAGCATGCCACTCTGTCTCGCTAGTGATCCACTTGCTACAGATCGGGAGGTAACAGAACTTAGCGAAGCCGTGTTCCTTCTTTAAGGCGCGTTCCTAACAGCGGAATACATGATCCCATCTGGTTCCAATAGGGATACTGAAGAAAAATAGCAAAGTGTTAGCGAGAGAAGTGGTAGCTTTATAAGATTAAATTACTAACCTTTTCATCTCCCGACCGTAAGAAGCCGTCGGGCAGCAGCCGTTTATAGGTCGTAACACCTCTTAGTATGCGACACGGCAATCATTTGTACGGAGGGCAATAAGATCCCGTATAGCCGACATGCCTGCCTCACTTCGTAGTGGTACTCCCATGAATAATGTGTAAGCGAGCCGGTTGCGCTCGGGCATCATGTAGCGGATACGATTAAAGTGGGTCTTACGCTATCCGCCTTAGTGTTGCTCGCCTTAAAGTTCTTGCCTTTCGCTGCCCTGGTACTTCTTTAGTTCCTCATTCTCGAGCTGAGCACGCTTCTTATACGCGGCTGTTCGTTTAGCCTGATATTTGTCTTGCTCCTCTTTATTGCCGGCCCCCTTGATCTGAAGGGAGAGGCACTCGATTTCCCTTGAAATGGCGGCATAATCGTCCCTTTAGTACAGATTTTTTCGCTAAACTAATAAAAGTGACCTAGAATTCTGGATTCTCTTTGTTGCTGTGCGAAAGTCCCCTATTAGGTCCTTCCGAGGCTGCAATCCAAGGTAGCATGCCGTGCCGTTAACCGTGGTCAGGTTGTGTAGGTAATGGCTAGCTAGAACCTGGTCATTCCTCTGTGCGGCGAATTTCTTTACCTGCCCTCTAAGGGCACCACTGTCTGGTCCCAGTGTGTTAGTCGTATGTTAAGCCCGGAAGGGAGAGTGCTTTACCTGTGACTTTCATAAGAGTTTCCCTGCGAATGTTATGCACGGTTAAATCCAGAATGCCGGCACGTTTTCCCCAGTCCTTAATGTCATAAGCCCATCTGGTAAGGTGCTTAGCCTTATCTTTGCTGCCATCCCTAGCCTATCCAGGGAATACTGGTTTATCTAATACCTCGCTAGCCCATTCGATTAAGCAGAAGTCCTCTCCCTCTGCCGGACGTATTCTGAAGACTTCTTTAATGCTTTTATAATGTCGGAAAGCTCCAGCTAAAAGAAAGTTAACGAGCCACTAAAAAATAGGCTGTGAAAAAAGCTTTAACGAGTAACCACCCTTAAATCTTTCGGCGAAGGGATGTTCTAACTTAGATAGGGATAAGCAGCAGCACTTTTAAGAGTTTAATAGAACTTACTGGTTATAATTTAATCCTTTACAAATCTCCCTTTTAAAACCCATCTTAATATCAAGCTCATTATCTTTCCAACTAACCATGCAGATAATGTCCTGTTACAGAATCAGTATTACGGCTATTCTTCCTTTCCGTCTCGACACTTACCTTATACTTCGCTCCACACACTTCTCGTAGCCTCGCCGCAGTGTAGCAGTGAGTGTTCAGCAAGGTGGAGGCGTCCACCCGACTGCCCTCATGCACGTATTCATGAGAGTCCCGAGTCCACATAAGCTCGTACATACGAATATAGAGGGGCCGGGTAAAAAATCCTTTTTCTTTCCTCAATCTAGATAACCCGAGCGTATCGGCTAGCTCTCCTTCGATATACTTCCAATCATTAGTATCGACACTTCTGTCTCACAGGCAGCGGCCGTTTAGGCCGTACTTACTAGCGCCATCGACGATTTGACTTCCTCCGGGATAGACTTGTGACGGCTTCGTTCCCATTAATTGTAGAACTGGCGCATTTTATTTCGCACAGTCGAGGTGGTTACCACGCCTTTTTTGGTATCTAACCTAGCCATTAAACCGAGTCCGAGGACTTCGGCAAAGTGCTTCATGGTCTTCATGTCACGTGGATCATTCCCATCATCCCCACTAACCTTTCGGGATTCGTACTTAAGATAAGTTACTTACTATTCTTTTACTATTGCTTACGAGTGATAGACTTACGCATCCTAAATATCCATTACACGAAAGTAATTCGATTTGCTTCCGTTTCTTAGATTCCTGCGGACAGCATGGGGATCGAGCGCTGATCGTTCTGAGAGCCGCCCAGAGTTAATGGCTCTATCGAGCACTCGATTTGCATATTCCGCGCAGGCGCCAGGACGCGGCTTTTCCCCCATCATGTTATATGCACTTTTGTGAATAATGAAGAGGTGATTTTGGTTTAAGTGAAGAGCTCTAGAATTCTTGTTGAAATTGGTTTGCGTGAGAAGATGGAAGATATAACATCTGTTGTCCATGGAAAGAGGCAACCTTATGTAGAGTGTGAGAAACAGAGTGTAAGGGACATGCAGACCCCGGGGCGCGGTCAATGCTGCCTTGTGTGGTGCTGGGGGGTTGTTTATGGACCCCCTGTGATTTTGGCGTCCGTTTTCGACTCCCTCGGCTAGACTTGAAGCAATTCGCATCTGCCCTGGGGCGAAGGGGCTTAGAGCCTGTGCAGGGTGTGCACTAGGTGTGCGCCAGGTGTGCGGAGGGTGTTTAGTGCCGGTGCAGGTCACGTGGCTTGAGCCGATGTGAGCCGTCTAGATTCACCGCAGAAAACAGAAGGAGCAATCTCCAGAGCGCTCCTAACTGCTCAGGAGGATGGCAGAGATCAAGGCAAGCTTTGTGACTATAAAGGGAGCAGCGTTCACAACCCAATCTTACCCTCTTATACACTCGGCAATACTTAACTCTAAATCCACCCTCCACATCTTTAACCAAATCAGCCGCTTCCTGAACCTGAGGCGGGCGACGCTAGGCGACTGCATCTAGGCAGGCGACCACTAAATACCGATTCTGGGCTACGGCGAAGTGGATATTAAGGTCTAAACGCCAGCCGGAAAGGAGAGGCTATTACGCCTGTACGGCGTGGCGTACTGCGAAGAAATCGCATGCAACCTGGTCTCCCTGCGCGAACTGCGCTAAAGAGGATTCTACTGGGACAATAGGTCGGATCCCACGCTCTTAAAACGATCAGACGGGTCAGTCCTATGCGCCTTAACCGAACGATGCGGTTAATTCGTAATGGAGTACATCCCAGAAGACGTTAACAGAGCGACCTTCTACGCACGCAGGAACCAGTTCAATACGTGGACCAAGAAAAGGCCTGTAGGCGCAGACGCGCTCAAATGGCACCTTCGTCTCGGACACCCAGGCCCAGGAGCTCTCGAGCACCTTGTTAATAGTTCTTAAGGGGTGCGCATTAAGGGCATCATAACGGCAGAATGTGACGCCTGCGCACAAGGGAAAATGAAGCGCCAAATACGGCGTTACCCCAGGGAGCTACGCGAGGGAGCAGGAGAAAGACTGGCCATCGATTTCCACGACTACGAAGAAGACTAGGACGGCTATTCCAGCTAAATGCTGGTCACATGCCGCACGACTGGCTACGTGTGGGACTTCTATTTAAAAGACCGAACCGCGGCGTTAATCATCACCGCGCTAAGGATCCTGTTAGGCATTTTGGAACGCTAATACGGGATCAAAGTTAAGGTGATCGAATGCGATAACGAGATGGTCACTATCAAACCCGAAGTAAAACAGTTCATTAAGCTGCAGAATATCAGACTCGAGCCTTCACCTCCCTATACGCAGGCGCTAAATAGCGGCGCTAAACGCTCAGGGGGTGTGGTGACAGCTAAGATGCGCTTAATGAGGTTAGGAGCGAAGCTCTTAAGCAAACTTTAAAAAGAGATATTAAGAACTGCGGTATACCTGTTGAACCGTACACTAAGATATAAGAACGGATGGAAAACCCCATTCGAAAGCTTCCACTTAAAGGATAGGGAGTAAAGGAAGCCATCTTAAGCTCACCTGCAGATATTTAGCTGTAAAGCATTCGCCCTCACCACGGAAGTAATGAAGCGGGAAAACCGTAAACAACGCATGAACCCTAAGGCCTGGATCGGCTATCTGATCGGCTATAACTCGACGAACGTTTACCGCATCTGGAACCTAGCGCTCAATAAGGTTATGGTTATAAGAGACGTGATCTTCGATGAGAAAAGCCTGTTTAACGGGAACATTTAGAAAATGCGAGACGATATTCGGCAAGTCGATTTAGAAGCCTTAGCCGAATGGCTCCAGAAGAATGGAACGCTAGAAAACTAAGATAAGCAAGTCCTGCCATTGGAAGAAGACTTTTAAGAAGTGAGAGACCTGGAGGACTTTATAGAAACCGATACCAGTAAGTAAGAAGCGACTAGGAATACTAATGCCGGTCCGTAAGAAGCGGCCGATTAAGGCTTCAGGGATCAGCTAGGGTCGAAAGAGTATACAGAGGTTAGATTCGAGCTTCTTCCTACTCCGCCACCATCTCTACCGGCAGCAATGCTGGCAGCTGTAATGACCTCGCTGGAGAAACCGCCCTTTCTGGACCCTAAAGGACGCTTTGTGGAAAAGGAAGAAGCAGTGGATCAATTAAGGCGGGAAGAAGGGAAACAAACCTTAATGCCTTAACTAGGCGCAAGCTAATTAAGGTTGCAGGAAAAGACGATACTCTAACTGGGCCGTGGCGCAGGCTAATTAAGGTTAAAGGTTCTTAACAGTAATGTTAAGAGAATACAGCTGGGCGTAAGCTAATTAAGGCTGGAAATGAGCACTGAGAGCTAACTGGGCGTAAGTTAATTAAGGTTGGAGCATACCTCAGCTGCTCTAAAGATGCACTACACGGAATGCTAGCAGGGCGCCTTCTTCGCAGGGACCCGGGCAGGAAAGGTAGTTAATCCAAGACAGAAGGTCCTTACAAAAGCTATCGTGGAAAGGTTGTTAAGGAAGCCTCGGTCACTGTACCGTAGAGACCTCCCACCATCTCTAAAGAGCCACAGAGAGCTTAAGAACCACCCTCTAGGAAGACTGTTTGAAGAAGCAGAGAAAGTACATTTGCAAAGCCATAAGGACATGAAATCCTAGGTGGAAATCAGCTTAAGAGACCTAAGAGCTAGAGGACAGAAGATCTTAAACTGTAAGTGGGTATATATATACAAATTTAACAAGCATGGCAGGTTCGATAAGGCTAAGGCGAGGCTCGTTATAAGAGGCGATTAACAGCTTCTCGACCCTCACGTAAGCAGCTACGCGGCGACCCTGGCAGGAAGATCCTTTCGAACGCTGATCGCTATCGCGGCTCGGTACGATCTCGAGCTACTACAATACGATGCAGTTAACGCTTTCGTGAATGTAGAACTCGATGAAGAGGTGTTTATGAAGATGCCTCCCGGCTATCGAAAGGCTGGAACAATACTTAAACTCAGGAAGGCGCTGTATGGTCTGCGGCGCTCACCACTACTTTAGTAACGATCACTCACCTAAACCCTGCGCACACTCGGCTTCCAAGCAATACCTTATAAGCCCTGCTGTTTCATTAAGGATGGAGTGCTCCTTTTCTTCTACGTGGATAACATCACCTTAGCGTTTAACGAGAAGGACCGAGCTAAAGCCCTTGCCCTGATCGAACAACTGGAGCAAAGATATCAGCTCACTGGAGGAAAAGACCTGCAGTGGTTCCTAAGCATTAAAGTACTTAAAGATAGAGAGAAGAAACTTATTTAGCTCTCCTAATCGTCGTATATCGAGAAGATTGTTAATCTGGCGTAAACCAAGCAGGCAGCGAGCACCTTAATGGCAAGAGAAGAGCTCCTTCCGTTTAAAGGCTTAGCTAATAAAGCCGATATCGTGACCTACTTACGGAAAATAGGTTCACTATTGTACGCAGCAGTGATCACACGGCCTGATGTTGCCTTCGCTATATCTCGGCTAGCTCGCTTCACAACTAACCCTAGACCCGAGCACCAAGCCGCTGCAGATAAGGTGCTCCTGTACTTATAAGGAACGAAGTATCTAGCGCTCCAGTACGGAGGAGAAGACGATTTCCGAGTCGCTAGCGATGCTTCCTTTGCCGACAACACGATCGACCGAAAGAGCTCTTAAGCCTACGCCATGAAGCTATTCGGCGGGATGATTAGGTAGAGAGCCAACAAGCAAGAGACGGTTATAACGTTAACAACAGAGGCTGAGCTCCTGGCGCTCTTATAAGCAGCGAAGGAAGCCCTCTTCGTAAGCCGACTGCTTAAGGAACTGGGAGTCGAAGTTAACGCGCGAATACGTATCGAGTGTGACAACACACAGACGATCCGGCTGGTGCACGCAGAGATCGCCACCCTTAAGACGAGCCTACGGCACGTGGATATCTATAACCACTAGCTGCGTTAAGAGGTGCAAGATGGAAGGATCAAGGTCTGCTACACTAAGAGCGCAGAGATGATGGCAGACGGCCTAACTAAGGCTTTGGCCAAGGGAGCATGGGAAAGCTTCCTGGAGCAGATGAACTTGAAGGACATCGAGGAAAGGATCACTGAACGGTGGAAAGGAGACCTCTAAGAAGATGCAATGGTCTTGGACGAAGACTGGGAATAGCTTCAGGCCCAGGCATGCCCTGCAGGCTTGCCTAAGGGGGTGTGTTGGATGCACAAGTGAAAGTGCCCCAGGAAAGGACGTCACGTGACGGCCGGAAGCAGAGGAATGGGCGCCTGAGGAATGGGCCCACAACGTATGGAATGGAGCGCTCCCGGAAGTTAATGCAACCGGAAAGAGTGCTCCACAACGCCGGAAAAGGATGATCCGCCGTTTGATCCTTGGTTTCAGACCTGTCCATATAACTCATAAAACGGCCAGAAACGGCCTGCCAGACAGTTGATCAAGAAGAACACAAGCAATACACTACTTTTGACCTCAATTAAACGTGTGCGTGTAAGCCGTGACTTCCAACAGGATCATCATTTTCCCGCGTTGTGGAGCAGTCCTTCCGTTTGCGCCAATTGGCTTCTTTGTCTGCCGGAAGCGCTCCATTCCATGCGTTATTGGCCAAATGCGCCCGCATTCCTCAGGCGCCCATTCCACTGCTTCCGGCCTGCGGCCTATCACGTGACATCCTTTCCTAGGGCACAGTTTAACTTGTGCATCCAACAGTAAGTGTAGCTAATAAGAAGCTACTATATAGCTTATAGAATCTCATTCTTAACGTGTTAAGTACGTTATATATACGACATTTAACTTAAGAATACTAAGCTAAGCCTGAATTAATTATATAAGCTTTTAGCTTATAATATTACCCCTTTACTCTCTCTTATAAGTCCATTCCACTCCCATAAGCTTATTTATTAACTAGCTAATTAAGCTCTAAGCATTTAATGCTTCCGCGCATTAATAAACGTAAGTATTTATAATGGTAAATAATAACCACTTACTTTACCTTTTAAAGCAATCGATTAAGTTAATCCCGAGACTAATTATCTACTTAGCTTATATCGGCGCCTTTATGTGTGAGTGCGGTACTTTAAAAGCGCCTTACGCTTTACGAGCTATTATTCTTTTACGGCTTAATTAACAGCACTTATTTAAACGTGCGGCATATGCTCCCTTACTTAAAGAGCTACTTTAAGACCCGAATCATTATATAGTTATATTTAAACTTTTTAATTATTCTCTAAGCTATAATCATAGTCATTATCCCCGCTTTTAATATTATGCTTCCCTCTTTATATAAATGTTATTAACTTAATCCTTATTTCGAAAGATACCTTTAAGTATTTTTTAAGTTAATAGTTGGTATTATTACATCGTATATACTAGCCTTCTTTCTTTTACTTCCACCTTTATTCTTAAGCTGCCGAGGAGTTAGTGGGTTTTATTTTATTAATATTAACATTTATAAGGTTACTAGCATTAATAGTTAACGTAGTTAAGGTTACGAAAGAAAGGAATATATTACTCCTTAAGTTATATAAGTAAGTAAGTAAGGCGTTATACTTTTTAAGTATATCAAGCCTCTTACTTAAGTGTGTTCATTAAATTTTATTAAAGCTAATAACTAAGTTATTAATCTTTATAGCTATAATAGTTTTAATATAGTAAGCATAAGTATTAGTTGATATAATAAATTAACGTTTTATAAAGAGGAAGAGAGAAAGTAAAATGTATAAGTTTAAGGATCCTACCTTTATACATACAGCTTCCACACGTTAATAAGTGGTGTGCTTATAGCCCGCGCTTATAAGAGTGATATGCATTATCTATACGTTAATTAACGTATACGTTAATTAATGTGCGCATCTTAAAGCCTTCCGTATTTTAAAGAGTTAAGCTATATCATTACATTCTTAAAAGCTAGTTTATATTAAGAGCTTAGACTAGATTTTTAACCCAGGTATTAGCTTTATAACATTAACTCCTTTCTCCTTATTAGCTCCGTTATTATAATAATGATTACGCCTCTTTTTACGCTGTTTATTAACCTATGCCATAATACTTATAAGATTTTTTACTTCTTTTATTATAATAATAATAACGTATTTATAAGATGCTTCCCTCTCTTACTTTATTATGCGTACCGAGTTAATAATTACGTAATATAATTATAATGATAAGATGCTTTTTATTAATACTTTAACTCCTTATAAGTTAATGCCGCCGTTATTATCTCCTTTTAAGTAGGCATATAAAAGCAGCTCGTCTTTTATATATTTACTTCCTTTTTAACTATATAGTGAATATTAACGTGTGAAAAATAAAGAAGAAGGTAGTTATATATAGCTCCTACTATTAACATTTATGCTTTCATTACGTAAACCATAATGAGATTTACATAAGTTATAGTAACGTCATTAATAACGAGCATAGTACTTATTATGCTTATTTTATTTTAAGCCGCGCTTACGAGCTTACTCCCCTCATTATTTTATCTGCTTAACGCGTATAAAATACCGCCCATTAAATAAAAGGAGAGAAAAAGGTAAAGTAAGTGCTTAAGGTCTTTTACTTTACTTATAAAGCATATCGCGGCTTTTAAACCTTAATTAAAGCTAGCTTTATTTCTTTATACGTACTTTCTTACTCCGGTGCGGCATCTTATTCAGTATTAATAGGATTAATATATTTATTACTCTCTTTATAATTACCATTTTAATGTTTAATGCTTTTAACGTTAATATCTTTTCTTTTATTAATGTTATAAGTTATTATGCTTTAATTAGCTTATTAACTACCTTTAAAGCGCGGGTCACTGCTTTTAAGGAGCGGTTAACTAATAATGATAATAAGGATAATGAGGAGGGAGAAAGGGGTAAAAAGGATGATAATAATGAGGATAAGGTTAAGGGTAGTATTAAGGACCTTAATGCTTAATTTTCAGGTCCCGCGCTTATATACGCAGACTCTTTTAAGTTTATAAATTTAACGTGTTTTTTTTTTGCGTTATTTTAAGTAACTTTATTTATAACTACTTTTTTTATATGTTAAACTTTTAACAGGGACCTTTATTATATAATGCAGGCTTATACTTCTTTTTAAATATTATTAAGGCTTTTATATTTATAAAGTTAATAAGTAAGTAATAAGATAAGTTATAATAGTTAGTTTATTATACGAGGACTTTATAACGTTCTCTTTTCCCGATCCTTTTAATATAAGCATAAAGGATCTTATTTACGAAAAACTATTTTTTTTTATTAACTTATAACGTTAAAGGTTATAAGTCCATTCGCTTTTAACTGAATAAAAGGTCTTTTATTACTTTACATAAAAGGTCGATATAAAACTTATTATGTACGTTATTAAGTAGTTTAAATAGCTTTATAACGTGTGGTTTTAACACTTTAATAACCGTATATTTAATGTGTAATCGAGAACATGCTATTGCACGCTCCGGGAATGGCGCCCCTCCCGTTCGGGCTTAGCGCTGCTACCTACCGCTCAATTCCATCTGTCTGTCTCGCGCTCCAGCATAAATAGACCGCTCCTCCCCGACGTCTCCTTCTTGTACTCTTAACTTCGCACTCTCACATTTTACCTTCAACTTTTCGCCGGCCACTACTGCCGCGCTCTGATCCTCATTTCGCGAAGGATCCTGGCTCTGCCCCATTGACCCTGGCTGCCTCTCCCTCCTTCCCCGCCCCCCCCCCCCCGGTGCTGGGCTCTTTGTTTCCTTCGAAGGCGCCGTCCTGTCGCGCGGGATCTGAGCCCTGCCCTGCCTACCGCTCGTCGTCCGAAACCTCTTAACTCTCCCATTCATCTCGATCTCAACCTCGAACTTCGACTCCACTGCCGACTTTCGTCTGCGCTAAGCGATCAAGATCTGCCTCCTTTCCTTCACGACACCCACCAAGATTTCCCACGTTAGGCCTCGGATTTCCGGCTTATCCACCTGCCAGCCCTGCCCGCCATGTTCCCTCCCTTCGTCCGTAAGGCCGACTCCGTGTCTGCCTAGTCGATCCTTAGCGTGAATCGCATGGGCCTGCCTCTCCTAACCAGTCACAAAAATGCCGCGGGTGTCGAGGGCGTCAATATGGAGACACTAGGAGGCCTCCTCCCTTACATTACTTATCCAGGACGTCTCCGCCTGCGGGCTGGACGTCTTATTGGTCGTGATCGGACCGATTGCCAGCGTAACTGCGGCAGGACATGCAGAGGCGGATCACGCGGAAGCAGGGTGCCCACCTCTTCGGTAGCTGCCTGTTTCTAACTCACAAGCGGTTATTCAGGCTGTATCAGGCGGGGGATAGCGTGGACGAGGCGGGAATGAAACCGTAGCGACGTGGTCCAATTAAGATGAGTTCCGGAGAAAAGGAGGGGCGCCCAGCGTAGCGAGGACAGGAAATGAGCTGCGAGATGAGGCGGATCATAAAATAACGTAGCCTCTCTCTGGCGCTGTTAGTGATTCACGAGGCACGCTGCAGGACGCTAAGGAGGCGTTAACGACAGGTCTACACCCTTACGTATAACGGACAATCCATGCCTTCGTTTAGGCGATAGCACGGCAGATACGAACCTTAGGAAGGAGCTGGTAGGGTTAAGACGACGGCGCGTGTAAGACAGCTCGGTGGTGAGATCTCGCCCCTGTTATTAGTAGTGTTAAGAATGGCATGATAAGGAGAAGGGCCGAGATCATGCAGAAGGTGCAGGAAGGCGTAGGAGGAAGAGACGACGCACCTATATCACATCGGCTAGGCCGCCTTAGCCAATCTCCGGAAACGCCGTTAGCCATGTGTCGTCAGCTCAGGGACGTGATTCGCAGTGACGACGATCTCTTACGGGGGCCGCCTTCTCCAGCTGCTTTCTATCTATCTCGGCAGTTACATAATTAGCAGAGGTACGAGGGACTAAGGAATCGACGCCCTCTTATACCCTAGCTCTAACGTTAAGACACGTTTACAACCGAGCACGTCCATTGCTAGCCGTTCGGGATTAGTGGGTTAAAAGGGGCTGTGAAAGACCCGGCGAGCTCTTTACTAGTGCGATAGTCGGGCGGTCCCTATCTACGTTCGTAGATATATTTCCCTCGTCCCATGCCCATAAGCTCGAAGACGCTCAGCCTGTCCGCCAGATACTCCCCGGAATCGTTCTTCCCGGAATCTTTAGCATCTTCCGTAATTCGACTGCCTCCCAGCACTAGTAACACGATGGCAAACGTCCCCCTTAATAGCTAAACCTTTTTCACCTTCCCCGTAGCGGCAGATCGAAAGTCCACGAGCCTAAACCTTTAAGCTCGGGATGGAGACCCCTTTATAGCCTCTTCTAAAGGTCTAAAAACGCCACAGCATGATACACACGATCCTTAACGCGGTGCTAGCGGCGCCTCTTAAGACGATACAGTCTTAATTTCTAGCGATAACGAGTCTAATTATAGCGATCTCGATGATAGCAAATCCGACATTTCTTTCCCGCTAATTAAGGAGCTTCTTCGGGCTGTGTTGCTAATGTAGGTATGTACCTTAAATCTCCATCCCTAAGCGGGTCATTACGCTAACACGCTTAAGTAGATAAAAGTTTCAGCGCTACACCCGGCGCCGGTAGCAACAGCGATGCCGTAAAGCCGTCCGTCACCGAGGGAGTTAACCCAAACGATAAGGTTACATCGAGCTAACAGCAGCAAACATGTCACCTGCAGCGTTCTCCAGCACCGCCGTCCCCCCCAGCACTGCCGCGGCCATCGTCTGCCTCGCCGGGGCCTCTCCAGGTGGAGCAGGACCGGCCGATTCCCGCTAGCAGTGCCTCGTGTGAGGCGGAGCAGGCATCGGCTCCTAAAGACACCACATGCGGCAAGCCTGATAAGGGGATCTCTCGCGCGTCACCGCCAGGAGTCGACGCTCAACATACGCCCAGCCCAAGCCGTCTTTCCGGGCCCTCCCCACCGCGGCTGGAAGAAGGCACAGATCGAGAGAGCACACCGCGCCGTACTTGGGAGGCGAAAGCGACAGCGATGACGAAGCTGGGCCGCCTTTAGCCAAGCCTAAGTCTGGTCGGAGGAGGAATGTGATTGGTCACGGGGTCCATCGTTCCCTCAGGAACTCCAGGGTCGATCCTAAAGACAGAGATGAAGTTATGCAACAATCCGACGGCCAGGACAGCCGTCGACGCTATCTGTGCCGTCGACGGCGCAGCAACAGGGAGGACGAGGATGTTTACCATCCTCCTAAGGCTAGCGAAAGAGACTAGGACGAGCAAGACGATGATATTCGCCCGCCGCAACGCAAACGCCTCAAGACAAGTTCTCCTGCCCAGCCAACCCTCAGAACGTCCACCAGACGGCGGACTCGCTCGAAGGGCGGCACCTCCGGATCACATCAGGTCCAAACATCAGCTCCAGGTCGGGAGCGCTCCGGCCGGCGCAGCATACCTAGCCCGCCATCATCTCAAGGTTCCGGCGATGAAGAAGTGAGCGTGCAGGTCCCCATGGCGAAGTTCGAGGAATGGCCGCTCGATGATGTGGTTCTCAAGCGTGTTACGGCGAACGGCCTGGCGGCTTTCCAGCTACAGTTCGTCTGGGACTCCTGCGCGAATCACAGACGCAAAGACCCTACAACTGGACGCCTCTAGTACCAGTCACCGGTTAAGAGGCGTACTACCACGAAGCGAGGCGCATCAATAAGAGCTCGCTTCACGCCTGAAGAAGACGACCTTCTCGTTAAGCTGAAGAACCAGGGGCTGCCGTGGCAGGGCATCCACAAGAAGTTCACAGATGCCTTCCCGCAGCGAGAGCGGCGTGTAGGGTCTCTCCAGGTGCGATACTGTACGAAGCTGAAGGGAGGCGATTGAGCGAGGGAGGCAGCCGTCTGTGGGAACAAACTGAGCGCGCTTGACGTTGATATGGCGAGCGGATGTTTATCCATATACGGCAAATGCTCAGTAGTGAGATCAGCTATACTGTTTACTTTTCTGTACGTTATAAGTATAGTTTCTACTGTCTAAATTGATTTTCTCCTTATGCCTGCCTTATCGCGCGATGATGTCCCGACCTCTGTTCAAGTGCCGAATATCATAGCTTAGGTGACAGGAGGCAGGTGTCCTTCGCTTTAGCGCGACACTTGGTCGAGATTCTAGAACATTCTTCACGCACAAAATAAGGATAAAATTAAAGGCTACCCCTACGACCCTTGGATTACAGTGATTTTAAAAATATGTTATTATGTAGGCTAACGTGACAGAGGAAACTTGTTGAGTGAAAATTTAATTAAGATCTGAAGGACAGCTTAGGGCGACAGCCCACGGTGAGAAAGGATGTCGAGCACACGGTTCGATAAGGAAGCGCAGGGACGGAGGGTCTTATTAGGATGGTGGTAGTTTTTAAACACGTCCGTTCCGCAAATAGTGCATAGCACTCTTTTTGCCTCCCTTGCCCGTAAGGGGTTCCCGCAGTCCAGTGGAGCGAGCCCACCCCATGCCATTCTCCCGCTGCACCCATAGATCCGCTGCAGAATTACTAAGGTTTTCCTTAAACCGCTGTAAAGCTACAGAGGCTACAGTTGGACCCAGGTAGGTAGAACCACATGTTTTCCCGCTGCATCTATAGATCTGCTGCAGAATAACCCAGGTTTCCTTTAGACCTAGGCAAAGCGATAAGGGTGGCAGTCATTCCGCTGTAGAAATACCTAGGTATTTCTTAGACCCATGTGGAGTTATAAAGGACTTAATGAGACTTAGGCCGTTCTGGGACTGCTGCAAAGCTACAGAGGTAGCCGCCATTCAGCTGCATGAGTTCTTAGGTGCCCTGTAAACCGCTGCATAGCTACATGTGTCCCCCGTAAACCGCCGTAGGATGCCTACATCGGACTGATCGCCACCTATGCGACTTTTCGCTAACTACAACATAGTTCCTTCAAGCTTCTCATAAGATTCTTACTTGTATTCTTTAGCAGCTAAAGCACGTTCCGATCATTCTACGTAATGGTCGAGTAGAATCTCGACGATCTCTTTATAGCCTCAGTCCGAGGCCGCCTAAAGCGGCGTGCCATAATATCTGCTTTGTATATTGACGTCGGCGTCCTTATTAAGCAGCATCTCAACGATCTCTTTGTGGCCTCCTACCGAAGCCGCCTGGAGTGCCGTAGCTTCGGCAGTGTTTCGGGTAAGGCAGCAGGGCCGGGACTGTCGGGATCGATCTCGCTGTGTAGGCGTTTTCTGGCTGAGCGGGCGCTTCCTAGGTTCTAGCCAGGAGGCGGCTGTTGCCGCAAGCTCGACCGAGGATGGACTAGGCGGACCGCAATAGTTATCGGCCTCACAGAACGCAATACTGCAAGGTGATATGTGTATTGTATTAGGGCAAGATAATCCTGCCCACAGATAACTGACTTTCTACACTATCAGCCTGTTAGCTAGCCAATGGGAGCGCAGCCCCACAATAGTTAGCTTTCGTTATATCATTAACGTTAACTAATAAATACTATAAGCATAACTGGCACTCAGCTGGCACTATAGTTGCCGTTCTCCTCACACTTGGGAGCTCTCTCTCAACCCCACTTAGCTGCATGACAATATTTTATTGGATCAAGTATTGTGTAGCTGGCCTGACTAGGCTGATGCTTTTTTCGCTATGACTGTGCTGGTAGATGTTGATCTGTTATGTAATAAAGTCCTATAGTGTTAAGGATCCTGTAACGCTAAGCTAGCGTTGGGGGTCTTCCTAGGGAAGGTCAGGCTTGTATTGTTTCACTACTAAGGACTGGGTTCTTCCAAGAACTGAATCTTAGAGAGTCTCTTTATTCAGGAGAGATTCCCCTAGTCTTATACTTGTTAGGCTCCAAGTGGGGAGCTCCAGCCTAGGGCTAATCATGGGTGACTTAGAGGTCCTCTGGACCTCCATCTGTCCAGCTTCTTACAGGCAGCTAGGGCTTAGCTGGGCTCCTAGCTGGTTGGTCCTTGGTCATTCTATTGTGGTGCGCATCACAATAAAAGAGAGAGGCTTTTATTATCTATATATATAATACTAAGTAGATTCTTTTATTAAAAAGAGATTATTAATTTTACTCAGTTAACGCTTGTTAGCATATAGGTAAAAGGTGTTAAGCTGATTGGTAACATTTACCCTATATCGCATTTACCTTATAACGCAATAAAGATAAAATATCTTAATAAATTCATAATTAAATTCATAATTAAATATCTAATTGACATATTATTATAATAACTATATTACTCAGCTAGTAATAACTTATAATATAATATAAAGTTATGTTATAATGTGGGGCTAGTCACGTGACTATGACGTCAGCCAAGTATGCTAGAACTTTCTATACATTTCCACTTATATCATGGCTTCTCATGACCTTCCAAGGTCCATAGCTCCTCACACACTTTACGTAAAAATAACATAAAAATATCTCGTGGTGAAGAGTTGATTTATAAGCAGTTTGCCACATGGAATTATCTAGAATACTATATCTATAAGCATAAAAGGACATATACCCTTTCATTAGTTAAGTAGATAAGCAAGTGAAAATATAACTCTCATCACCCTCTCTTTGCTTACCTAAGCACACTCGTGACTATTGTTATCTCCCTTTTATTCTCTATTGTAACAACGCTTTTAGGGGAAGAAGAAGAAAAAGAGATATCACGTGATCTTTCTCAGGCCGCGGTACAGCCGAGCGGCAACCGTTTGCACATAAATCTTTCCTGTCCGCTCAAAAGGATCTAGAAACGGTCTTCTTGCGAACAAGAAACAGTCCCCTTTGAGCGACCAAAAGAGACAGAATTCCGTCGCATTTGTGGGATGATCAGGAAAGTGTCGCTTTCAAGCAGAAAGCTGAGACTTGATTCCGGAAAATCATAATGCTGACTCAGCAGGCCCCAATCACCGTTTTGAAAATACGGCACTCGTCAAAACGGATATGTCAGGTTTTTAAACGCACTATCATGACCACACCATGGCGTGAGACTACTATGGCGTTCGACCCCTCAGCCAAAGATCAAAATCGCGCAACTTGGATCAATTGACCAATCGCAGACGCGAGCATGACCACAGCCCACTTAAATATTCCCGGGCCGCAGACAAAGCGACCTCCGCGTCACAACGCGTTTGATTCACTTGGTTGATTGATTGATTTCCACACAGCACCAACGAAATCCCGGTACGTACTTCCGTCCTGATAGCAAGGGGCCAACCCCAGGTCCACCTACTGAAGGAAAGAGCGTAATCAGCCTGCCAAAGCCTTGCGGTCGTACTTTGTGCTGCCTGGCCCAAAGTACAAGTGTAACTCTCCTCTAATAGGACGTTTATCGCCGTTGTGAACGCGACAGTTATACTGTTTATTTGTATGGACTTCAATAGTAAACTAATAGGCCATTTGAAAGACGTGAAAGGCTGACAATGACGATCTACGTAGATCTTTAGACTCTCGCGTCGATCGGTTAGACGAATCTCGTGTCGCGTGTTTTGTACTCGGAACGATCCATGGCTGCCTAATCACGCCGTATTCTGTTTGAATTTACGTCACATCATAGCCCGTCTTCCCTCTCCACCTTAATAGGCATACCACTACTCGTTCAATTGGGCGCCATGAACACGCCATCAGACTTTGAACGCATCAAGCGCGAGCTAGAAGACACACGCCAGCAGCTAAAGGCTGAGAAGCAACGTACTCAGCGAGCCGAAGAGTAGAAGGAGCGAGCCGAAGAGGAGAAGCAGCGAGCTGAAGAGGAGACACGCGATACCACACTTTCCGAATACCTCGAAGCTTGTCACGATCTCGTTTTCACGAACTTCACGGTCGAAACGAACAAGAGGATTACGTCGAAAGGGTCGATAACCAACCCAACCGGCAGACGATGCCCATCGCGGGTCGAGGCTTGGGTAGACTCTCTGGAGGACCAGAGATTTATCTTGGGCAGATTGTTTTCCAAGTTCCCTACACACATCCAGGCCTTCAGGAGTCGGCATTACCTCAGGACACGGGGTGAGATGATCGCTGCGAGCCGTGTGGCTGACGAAGAAGCCCTGAAATCAGTTTTGCAGGATATTCTGGCGGAACCGGTGAAAGCGATTGTTGAACGCATCAAGGATGAGGATCATATCAAGGACGAGTTCGATATCGGAGCGGGGATCACGTTCGAAACACGTGTGAACGCTATAAGCGATGCTGCTCAAGGGCCGAGAACGCCGGATGCCAACAAGCTTCGACCGGATCAGATCTGTGCCTACAAACGGGACAACGGCGACTTGACCGGACGAAGAATGGCCTACATTATCGAGCATAAGGCGCCCCATAAGCTTACCTTACCGCACCTCCGCCTTGGACTTCGCCCAATGAAAATCTATGAGGACGTGGTTAATCGAGCTACACGGCCCCTGTCGGCGGATGAGACGGCGGTTTTCCAGTATCACGCCGATAGGTTGGCGGCGGCTGCGGTTACCCAGACATTCGATTACATGATCGAGGCTGGACTTACATATGGCTTTCTTACCACGGGGGAGGCTATCGTGTTCCTTAAGATCGACTGGACTCACCCAATAACACTCTACTACCACCTAGCCGAGCCAGGGCCGGAGGTCAATGAACACAGAGACAACTTCCTCTGTTGTACCGCTGTCAGCCAGGTGCTGGGGTTCATATCCTGGCTATCGACTCGCAGGCGTATGAACAAGAACACGGGCAGGACGACCGTCGGAGGGCGATGGACAATCTGAAGACATGGACAGAGGACTATGAAACCATCCTTCGATCTATCCCACTAAGCGAGCGAGCCGCGCCGTCGACTTCCTCTGCATACAAACCGAGAACATACAAGGGTCTGGACCGATCCCCTTACCTTCTTCGTCGGAATAAGAACCCGGCTGCAGATTTGGGTTGTCGCAAAGCCCAGACGGCCGGCAGAGATTCGTCACCGGACCACTCTGATGATGATAGAGGCCGAACTCATATTCCGGGTACCCCGACACCGGTTCAGAGGAGGCGCGCTCAACGGGGCTTGGCTACGCGGCCGCGTGGGGACAGGGGTAGTGGGGGTTCATCTTCTAAGAGTGGCAGCGTTCCCAACTGTCGATACTGTACGCAGAAGTGCCTCCTCGGTTTGGTAGTCGGGGCCGCACTTGACGAGAAGTGCCCAACATCATTCTCCACAGAGGGAAAGATGCAGATCGTCGTCGTCACCCCGTCGACCATGCGACCTGGCTCCGTCTACTCCGCGAACAGCTCAGGCGGACATTGGATGACGGGGTTGTGCGTCTTGGGAAGCAAGGGGCACGGGGCGTCCTCTTACAAGTCACGCTACTTGCCTACGGATACACGTTCGTCAGCAAGGCGACAACTACTAGGTTCATAGCGGAACTGGAGCACGAGGTTAACGTCTACCGGCGTCTCCAGCCGCTTCAAGGCGCCTGTGTCCCCGTCTTACTCGGCGCAGCCGATCTCCGGGATCTTGGACGGATCTACTACGACGATTTCCAGGTATACATTACCTACATGTTGTTCCTCTCATGGGGAGGTCTCAGCCTAAACGAGGCAGGAATGTTGGAGGAAGCGCGGGGAAATGTGGAACGAGAAGTGGTCCGGTCCGTGCGGGCGCTGCATATCCACGGCGTGGTGCACACGGACGTGCGGGACGCCAACGTTCTCTGGAATCGGGAGAGGGGGCGTGCGATGATGATCGACTTTGAGCAGGCGGAGCTGGCGGAGCCTCCGCGGCCGGCCCTACATCCTGTCGTGCCCAACAAGAGAACGCGGCGTCGGGAAGGCGTGGGCGTCAACAAAACCCGAGGCCAGCTGAGTTCGAACATTGGCCCGATTCGGTTCTCGGCAGTGCAGGATGATATATTGGCAGCCAAGATGATCCTGCGGTGAATGACTTAGCCAATAGTAAGCAATCAGGTTTGGACACACTTGGTGAGCGGCTTACAAACAGACGTGCAGGAACATGACCAACGGTCAAATGGTGGTTTATGGTGCGCTGTCTCATGCATGGCAGACTATTTCCGCCATCCTGCTGAGTGCTCGTGGTACCACTGGTTCGTGAGCGGGGTCATCAGAAGGGCAAACAGCGCAGCCGAACAAATCTCGAATGGAACCTGGCAGCTTGTTGGCATAAGCCAGTACACGTGGATAAGGCAGCCTTGAATAAATACCAGAGCATGTCAAGGACTCGAGGGAACCCGACTAACATGTAGCCATGGACCAACCTCGAAAGCGCGCGAACCGTCTCTCAACATTTTCAGATGTATTCGTCCAGTTTGGGTTTGTTCTAACCCATGCCAGGTTTTCTCTACACCCAGTCCAGCAACAGACTGTGGCGCAAGAACCGCCAAAGCACTTCAGGCAGCACGTGTATCGGCCATGACATCAACCGCAACTGGCCATATCAATGGTCTGTTTCAGGGGGAGCATCAACAGACCCCTGCGCTGAAGACTTCAAGGGCAAGTCGCAGGGTGATGCTCCTGAGACACAGGTGCTGTTCGCATGGCTGCAGAAAATCAAGACCGCTCAGGGTCTCAAGCTCTTCATCGACTATCAGTCCTACTCACAGCTTTTCATGACACGTAAGGACCCTTTCACGGCACACGACTCACTTCCATACGCTAACAAGTCCGCATAAAGCATATGGCTACTCCTGCACAGCAGTAACAGCAAATAACAACGAGCTGCAGGCCTTGGTCAAGGGCGCGGTAGCTGCTATCAAGGCCGTCCATGGCACCAGCTTCGACTACCGTCCGATCTGCTCGACCATCTACAAGGCGACAGGCAGCAGTGTTGACTACGTCAATGACGTTGTGAAATCGGACTACACCTTCACTTCGGAGCTGAGAGACACTGGCAACTATGGGTTTGTCCTCCCGGCGAACCAGATCTTGCCCAGTGGCGAGGAGGCGTATGCTGGTTTGCGGTACCTGTTGCTGAACATGAAATAAGCCTGACGAACATGATTTTCACCACCAGCAATCAATCAAAATTGGGAGTAGTTACCGACTCGGATGTGGAAATGTGATAATTATCCCTTTGAGTCTTTGACGGAGTGCATGTGCTAGTTTTTCAAACCTCTGGACCACCATCAAGCTTCACCGTGATTTCACTGGAGATTTACCACTTCCAAAACACACCTCAAGAGCAGTAGCCGAATCGTAACCTCATGCTTCTGCTTATTCCTACAACACTGCTTCTGCCTAATTTTCTCAAGGTCGAAACTTCTGCTATCTGTCATCTCCAAGATCCCAACTTCTTCTTCATCTTCATCTACTTCTCTTCTCAAGCCATCTTCAGGTTTCCCCTAGACACTTTCTCATCGTCTAATAGCCGTCCCTCAAGACACGACATCCCAAACATTGTCCCGAGTCTTTTTCATTTTTCTTGATACCATTCTGTGCTCTGAGCTACAAACTTTCGGACTTTCCTGTTTCTCAAAACACCGCAACCATGTCAACAACGAAACAGAAGACTACGAGGGTACAGAGCCTTGGTGCTCTTCTGCCAAAAGCCGGTGTCCAATACGACCCCAATTATCTTCCTTTCACGGCTTCCCAGTACTCCGGCTATGTCGTGTTCGCGATGAAAGAGGCCAAACTCTGCAAAACATTCATCATGCCCACATTCGTGGACGAACTTATCGGCGACATGTTCCAGGAAATGTACCGTTCGGCCCACACCATCAAGGGCCTTGGCATCGACACCTTCTGGAAACTCGTCTGCTCCAATGTGGGATGGGTGCGCCAGTCACCGCTGATCAATGTCGAAATTATCGCAGAGTTGTCCAGTCACATGATGGAAGCGCGTCTGAGATTCAAGAATTCTGGCACCAAGGTTGATCCCCGCTATCTCGGCAAGGCCGCAACGATGGTCGACAAGTATCTCGGTCGGCTGGCCGAGCTGGATCTCCATGCCCACATTCCGAACATCTTCGAGGACGCAGAAGGCGACTTCGATGAATTCGAGGAAGATGAATTCGACGAAGAAGATCTCCTGCGCTGGCAGAATACATCGCATGCCGATCTCGCCGTAAACTTCGAGTATGCCGGTCAATATGACAAGTTTTTCGGCAACGGGCCGTACGTCCCAAAGTGGGACGAGAACATTGATCTCGTCACGCTGCCTACCGGATACGTCGCTCCGGCCATCGCCCCGGCTCCAGCGACGTCCGTTTTGAAGCGCAAGACCTATGTATGTACACCACGTCTCCCAATATCCCTCTATTGACACCAAACACTGACCTCAAACTCTTGACCAGGATGAGACCATGGACATTGACGAGGACGAAGACAAGCCCAACGCCGACATCATTCGCCACGTGAAGAAGCAGCAAGCCGGTAATGGCGCGTCGATGCCAACAGCTAGCGTCATGGAGTGCATGGACAGCCTCGCTTCTATGATGGAAGCAACCGGCCTGGAGAGCTCGGCGCAAAGTGGCAGCATTGTGGCTATGAGTCATGACACCTTCCCTCTTCCACGATGGCCAACATGTCCAGTTACTAATTAACCCATCTCCTTAGGAACACTTGGTGTCGATCAACCGGAAGATTCTCCCGGCGAAGAAGCCCAAGCGTACCGGCGCTTGATGGTGTGCTGGATGTGGGGGTGCTGGAGCAATGGAATGTGTACGATACGATGGGCATGGACATCAAGAAGGAAGAGGACATTGAGAGAGACAGGGAAGCCGGGTCAATAAGCATAGCCAGTCGCTGGACATGTGTCTTTTGTGCAGGAGTTTAAGTCCTAGTCGAACTCGAGATGGACCTCGCCCTCTCATAATAAACAGCTGCACAGGCATCATTACAACCTCATATAGGCACCGCTATCTGGTTCCCAACATTCGTTACCACTATCTTCGTTTCTCCTCCCAGGCACCAGCAAGTCCCCGGCGTCTGTGTTCCTGTTCCAGCAACGTTATACGTGCACCCGACGTCCGTTCGCTTCTGGAAGTAGTTCATACTATTGCACAGGTTCATGCAGTCATCAAAGGACGGCATGACCACTGAAGCTAGGTCCTCCTTGGCTCCGTCAAAATCTCGATCGCACAGTATCCGGTAGTTGACAGACCCCAGCGTCGGCGTCACAACGGTGTTGTTGCCCTTTGGGCAAGCTGATATTACCGTCGGGCTTGTTGTCGATGTGCTAGTTGTCTTCGAGCTCGCTGGCGGACTTGATGACGTGGAGCCTGAGCTCGGTGTTGGCATTACACCTGGCGCTGTGCCGGCGGGTTTGGATGATGGCGT
Organism: Diplogelasinospora grovesii; assembly: GCA_033297225.1. Lineage (NCBI taxonomy): Eukaryota > Fungi > Ascomycota > Sordariomycetes > Sordariales > Diplogelasinosporaceae > Diplogelasinospora > Diplogelasinospora grovesii. The sequence goes on along the minus strand of MU853789.1, from coordinate 12,280 downwards.
TCCTCCTTCAGGAGTGGTTGTAGGATCTGCAAACTGTGAGGTCACCGATCTACTCCTTTGAGCAGAGGAACGCTTACCTGTTCCCTTAGTTCCCTGAGCTCTACTCAGTCCGACCCCAAGACCAACCGGCACTCCCACGGCGATGATACTCAGCGCCGCAAGTGCCGCGACGAGCCAAAACGTCACCTTTCGGAAGCCGAATACCCTCTGTTCCCGAGGTGCTCGTTTTCTATCCTCCTCTGCGATATGGCTGTAGTTCTGATACTGAGGGTAGAACACTGGTTCCAAGCCTGGCTGGACGACCTCCAGCCCGTGCATGGAGTAGTGCACCACCTCTTTTGTTGAATGTGACATCTTGTTCTCGTCATAACCCGGCGAACGGATTCCTGCGCAATGGCTTCGAACAGTCGCGCATTGTTTGCTGGATTATTCAGAGCTACCACATCGTCAAGCGCCTGCAGCGCATCGTTCACAGTTATAAGCTTCTTGGACCAACAGACATTCTGCCTTGCTCTCCAAGGGTACACTGACCAGGCGGCAGGCCTGTCTCAGCCACTGGATGCAAGCAGTTTTGCCAATTTCGCAAATCGCTCAATTGTCTGGACACCGACTCACGGCTTGATCATGCAAGGGGCCGGAGGGCTCTCACTGATTGGCTGGTTGGCTCACCTGGAACCAACAACCACAGCGACAACGCGGGCCGTGGTGAGTGGCCCGCGCTAACAAGCGCCGACATGTCACTGCGAGCAATGATGCCACCTCCGGGGCTAAAAATGTCCTGTCGCTGCTTGGATTGCTTACGGCTAGATATGAGAAGCCGATTGATGAACTAGGATCATTCCAAGATAACTCTGCATGCGGCTCTTACCCTTCGCTTGCTGCAGAATCGCACTGACATGGCGTTACTTCCGCCGCTGTCCAGGACGTGCTGTCGTCCATGCTGCCCTTATTTGCTCGAAGTCGACAGAGTTGGGGTCTTGCACTCAGACTTGTCTACCGCCTTCAGCCAGCCCAAGCCTTTCCCTCACTCACCTCCTCGGTGCAAGACCCTGCCGTACCACGTCTATAGCCTCACGAAGTCCACTGAATGATTCGCTCGAAATAAGTTTCGAGAATCTCAGCAAAGTGCTAGTAGGTTATACTAATTGAAGGAAGAATTCTGCCTAACATTTACCAACTAGTGGCTTCATCAACCGCTCGGCACCACCCCGCGCCGTTTGTTCACGAGGATTGAAGGATGTCCTAGTTCTGAGCCGGAGTCTACGGATAATACAAGGCGGAGGATGAGGTGTCTCCCCTCCCAACACCCAGGGACATGTCTGTTGCTACAAGTGACGGAGTAAGGATATAGGCTATCGTTAATTACTAAGACCTTCTCTATCCTAAGTTGTTGCCTTACCCTTTTAGCCTGCCGACCCAGAGAATGATGCTGGGGCTGGGCGTAAGCCTTTCTGCCCTTTGTGTGAGAATAATCTTCGGCGTAGACTTCGCACTCTCCAGAGGGGGCTCCACCGACCTCGTCCGTATCGTGATCTTGGGCCTGAGGTCCTTTCCATGGATAACCTTTGCGTGATTCTTGGCCCTTACCCGTTACTTTTTCCGGAATATGGTGGCCACAAGGACCTCGAGTATGTGCCCGGGCCAGCTCGTGGTTATCTGTGCTCGTCTCGCTAGCGCAGCAGAGGCCGCAGCTAGATCAAACGATTCCCTTGATATGCCTCCGTTTTCGGCAGCGCAAATCAGAGAACGTCTGATCCGTTGAACAAGTCAGTGTTGCTTGGAGCCTGGGATTTCGGTGTGGGCCTGACCTCAGTGTGGCCTTGTATCTCAGTGTGGCCCTGATCTCGGTGTGGCCTAGGAACCGGGATCCCAGTGTGGCCCAGAACCGAGATCTTGGTGTGGCCCTGTAATCTCAGTGTGGCCTTGTATTTCGTTTTTTAGATCCCGTCTCCCCTAACAGTCTAGCGGCCGAGCCTTGCTGCTCGTCAGACTCCCTTGCAACGTGCCGAAAACCAGGACAGCGGGGTGCGCCAAGATCCATGCGGGGTAACCAAACTTGTAGCAAAGGGTGCTGTAAGCCTGGAGATGGGTACCAAAGTCTGGGGCAGGGGGTGCACAAAGCCTGGAGAGGGGTACCGATGGCCTGAAGCACCAGATGAAGTGGGCGTCTCTGTTAGGCATGCCGGACGGGAGCAGGAAGCTGGCTGGGTCAGAGAACCGCAGGAGCGCGCGGCACTCCTCCGGGAATAGATTATGTTGGCTGACATGGTCAGAATTAGCCCTGTAGACGCGGCGCCCCCAAGGGTGGATTGGCTCACATTGCCGACACTTTGGAGACCCCTGCCACGAGCTGAAGTGGGGGTTGAGAGATGCACCACGGGCAGGTACTCTTGGGCGGCGACAGATGCAGCGAGCAGCGCCGCCAAAAATAGGACGCTGTTCATCGTAGAGCCCCTTTTAGACCTGCAAGATGGCTCTGCGATTTTTTTAGAAGGTGATCGTCGGGCGAGGCGACGCGATAGCTATGGCCGTTGGGTCTGCGTGGTTAATAGCATGCAGCCGGATGACGCTAATCAGTTCCGACAGAGACATAGGATTTAGTCGCCGTCGGATGGTACTCCAGATACGCATAAGATATGCACGGCCGTCCACGACCAGGGTACTTCCCGATAAACCACCATATAATATTCAAAACTACATACGATCATGCCGTAACTTGATGCCGTGGACCCTCGCTATATGATTCTTAAAGTGGTTCAAGCTCCTGAACTGATTCATGTCCTCGAACCGATCCAAGTCCTCAGAGGCGATCCGGTGCTTAAACTGGATTATGTCCTCTAGCCGAATTAAGCTATTGAACAACCGGATCAAGTCCTCCTGCCGGATCAAGGACTTAAGCGGGAGCTGGATCAAATCCTGGAGTTCGACCGAGTCCCCGAGCCGGATCAAGTTTCTTGTCCGGGTCAAGGTCTTGGACCGGATCGAGTCCTCTGACCGGATCAAGTCCGTGAACTGGATGAAGCCCTTCAACAGCTGGTTTAGGTCCATGGCCTGGATAGCGTCCTTGAAAAGGTACATGATCTTATGCTTCAATGCCTCTCTCGTGCAAATGGGATGCTTGCATAGGATCTGCTCTGCTCTCCTCAACTGGTTCGCGTGCTCCCTGTCAAAGTGGTCGTACATTACGGCGGGTCGACAGTACGTAAACGTCCTTTCCTCGTAGGACAACCCTTCGTCTCCGATGCATTCTGGGCACTGCCTTCTGTCCATCAGAAGCGGAAAGTGGTCTGGCCGGGGAGACTCCTCCTTTATGATGACGTCGGTCGGCGCCGTTCGCCGGATGCGGTCCCGCTTCACCTTCTCTCGCTTGTGACACAGCGCGACCTGGAGCTCGGCGGCCTGGATGCGGAGTTCAAGGAGCTCGGCAGAGCTCAAGTCTTCTGGCTGGTTACGGTGGATCTCGGCAAGCTGGGCACGCTCGGGTATGCGAAGATCGATGACCGGTTCGATATACCCTTCGTCCTCGTCCTCTTCCCCAGCAGCCTGTCTCTCGATGTCCCAGGTCGGGCGGTTGTAGAAATAATCCTTCCGGTACTCTTTGCGGAACGTCTTTTTACGCTGCGCCTTTTTGGACGCAATCAGCTTGGTGAGCTCTCGAATCCTTTGCTCGTTTTCCGTGCCCTTGATCCGGTACCGGCCGCCTTTGAGCTGTTCCCTCTCCGCCTCGAGCGCGACGATCTCCGGATCGGGCTCTAAGTCGTCCCAGACCTCGTCAGGAACCATATCCTTGCTCGCGCGAGGATCGCGCATGAGGCCAATATGTGAGACCATTCCGATCAGGCTATCCTCGGTCGGCTCATCCAAGACTGCGTTCTGGAGGTGGAACTGGACGTTCTCGTTGATGTATGCGCTGTTGAACGTAGCCCACTTTGGATCATGGCGCATCATCTGATCGCGGACAGCATCGGGCGCTTTGCCTACAGGCGGCACACTGTTAGAATGAAGGTTAACTTGGTAAGCAATGGACGAACATACCGTTGGCCTTGTTTGCCGCTCCTCTACGCCAGTCTTTTGGTTCCATTTCCTTCTCAGACCCAGAATCCAGCGACTGCCGCCCCATGTCGTCTCTCAGTTTGTGATACTGGAGAGGTTCGTCTTCTGAAACGATCGGCCCATTGAATCGACGGAAGACGGGCCTCTTAAGCCATTCCTCTTTCCAGCGCAGCGGGGTGCACTTCACGGGGCCGAGGTTCTTCGTTTCAAAGACCCGTCTGGCACTAGTCAAACTCGGCGCATGGAATGCGCGGTCGGCTATTGCAAGGCTGACGATAACGCTGATGAGGCAGAAGATCAACCGCCTGGTCGGGGTGAAGAAGAAGATGGTCCTGGCGAACAGGTTATTAGCTACCATGGCGCTGAGGGGAAACGGAGTATCACTTACGGCTTTGGCTTGTTGTCTGCTCCTTTGTGGTGATGAACTTGATGGACATCGCCAGGACGTCCTCACCGGTCTCCGGGTGGCGCACGACCATCAACAAGATGTCTTCATAACAGAGCGCCTTAGGTCGTCCGCGACCAGCGGTCTCCTGCGAGAGCAACTCTTCAAGCAACCTGGAATCGTCATCGAGCGCCATTTCTTCATCTTTGCCATCGTCGTCAGAGGACGCCCCGATAGATTTCGGGCCAAAGAGCTCCTCCCAACACCCGTCCTTCGGCTTCTTTCGCTCGTTGTCCACGAACTCGGCGGCCCGCGCGCCGGTGCAGGCAAGCCCGATATAGCACCCCGCCCGCTGTATTCGATGCCGCTCGGTAGGGCAGATGTCGGTATCGTAGGCGATATTGAAGGTTAGGAGCGCCAGCAAATCGCCCGAGTCAGCCACACCTTTCTCACGGCTGTTAGGCGGCTGAAGATCGAACAGAGCAACCAATACTGCGTCATGCCACTTTGAAAGAGCTGTTAGCAACTGCAGCCGTACGCAGAAGATCTGAAGGGAGTCGTACCTTGAGCACTTCTCTGCTGTCGTTCCTGTCCATGTAACGGCCAGTGGCGCTGGCGCATAGCTGCTTGTACTGGCGAAAATATTCCCACGATGTACCCCACGACTTGATCTTATATGCTTCACACAGGTGGAAGAGGAAATCCATAGTCATTGCTCGGTCTGCTTTGTTAATCACCTCTTGCCAAGACCCAACCAGCTTGGCAGTTTCGCAGTATCTCCATGGCAGTTAGCGACAGTGTTGATTAAAACGGGGAGAAGCGGCTTGTCTACCTCTTCCATTTTCGGAGGATGCCAGCGACATTGACCTTCGTATTAGCGGCGTAGTCTGGCTTGAGGAAGTGGACGTCCTTTAGCTGCTCGCGAAGAGCTGCATGCTGCGCTGCTGTAAGGGCCTTCGGTCGTTTTGTAATCCGGTTCTGGGATTCTCGCTCCGTGAAGCGACGGATGAAGTCTGCATGGTGGCCTGCTGGCGGTAGAGGCGGGGGACGAGGTGCCATGCTCTGGGGAAGAATAAAGCTAGATCCTAAGTGTATCCGACTCTGGCGGCAAGAGTCGAAGAGCCGAGGGACGGGGGAGCGAGGGACGCCATTTTGTGCTGAGCTTGGGGGAGCCAAAAATTGATGCCAGGTTGAATCGACCTCAGTTTTCGGATGCCAGTCTGAGAATAAATGGCCCAGAATTAGGGACGTCGAGGGACCGCGTTTTGGGGGATGGTGGGCCGCGGCTGCCATTGCTGAGTGATTGGTGGGGTCAGCGAGCAGGTGCGGCGAGAAAAAGTACCAAGTACCTGGCTGTGACCAGAGCCCCTCACTGTCGAGGCCGCCGAAAATGGAGGTTCGCGCCAGCCAAATTCGGCGGCCACAATAGCGTGTTCTCGACTTAATGTATAATTAATTTAGCTTCTTTTTAAGCTGCGTAATATTATAGTTCTTAAGGTTTAATTATATTTTATTTTTATCCTCAAATCATTCCGTTAAGGTGTAAGATTGGTTAATGAACTATTTTTAACTTTATGTTATCATTATTATTAAGGCTTAATATAAGTTCGTAATTTATTATAACTTATTTATAAATACTCTTGCTTTTACTTTAAGTATCCTTACTAAGTGCTTTTTTATTAACGTTTTTATTAAGATCGGTATTATTAGTGCAGATTCGTAATTATACGTAATGAAGAAAGGAGATATATTAATAAAAGCATTTACTTTACCATTTATCATTTTTTACACCATTAAGTATTACTTATCTTAATTTTCTTAATTTTAATTAATAAAGGCCCGTAAATATGCTTAAACTTCTTAATTTATATGCTCTAGTCCGCCGTTTAATTAAGCATGGTAAGCGGTGCTTAATTATTAGCTGATTTATAATAGCTTATAAAGGTGCTATTAAAAGCGACTCATTTAATTTAACCCTTTATTATTAATAATCGCTTTAAGCTATTAATAAAGTCAGGTAAAGCATTAAAGGAAGCGCTCTATATAAGCTTCCGCATTTATAATAAACATTAATTTAAAGGTAACTTCTTTATTAAAACTATCTTTTATTACTTATAAGTAACGATTCCTATTCATTAAAAGGAGGTCCATTATAATATTTATTTAAATCTTTTTATAAAACTAGTTAAAGATAAGTAAAGGCTTTAATAAGCCCCGCTTATATTCTTATTATATCTTAATATAATTATAAACATTATAATTATAAAGGAACCTTTTTACGTGTTATTATAAAAGCAGTTAATAAAAGTTTCGTAATACTGTAAATATTATGCCTTCTTAACTTAAGTGACTAATTATAAACATATCGTAAATTCATTAAATTAAGCGCGCCTGTAATTTATTTAACGCCTTATATTATAAGAATCTTTCTTTTGCCATTACTTTTATTATTATTAATGCTTTTAAAACTTAAATCTTTTATCGATAAGTTAAGCGATCCTTTTAGTTGATGTTATACTTAATGATTTATACTTTTAATTATAACCTTACATTTAAGTTACGTGCCTTTTCTTTTATAACGTGGTAAATGCTTTAATAAAGTAAGTTTTCTTTTAAAGTCCTTACTTAAAGCTATTATAAATCCGAATCATTAAAAACCTATATTTTATATATTTTATTATATGCCTCCTCCTTTTTCATTATGAATACTTAAATATAATTATATAAGGCCTCTTTTAATATAAGTTAAAGGTTATGAGCTTTATTATCTTCATTTATAAAGTGGTCTTAATTCTTTCATGAAAGGGTATTTAGTATTATAGCTTCCTTTTTAGGATGATATTAAATCCAGAAGTTAAAGCATAATAAGTACTTTACTTACCGCGTTTATTACTTTAAAAATCATTACTTAATTATAAAGTATTTAAGGTTACGATAATTTATAAAGATAATGAAGCTTTTATAATTACGAAGCTCCGTAAATTATTACTCGAAGTAATGTATAATAATAAGCATCTTTTTATTATAAATTAAGTAGTTTTATTCTACTAGGTTAAACTTTTAAGAATAAAATATTACCATATACTTTTAACTATTTACTTCTTATGTTAAGATGCTATTAAAAGCATAGCTATTATAGTCTGCTTTTAAGAACGTAGCTTTTTTAAGTTCTTACTTAGTAAAAAATCAGGGTATATATAAATAATAACTTAAGTAGTTAAAATGCTTTTTACTGTTCGCTCCTTTATTTAAACGCGGCATTCTTACTTATTAATGTGGTTAATGGTTTAGTAATTATAGAGAACTTAAGGATAAATATGTGGTAAAAGTTTATGAATCTTAAGAAGCTCTTTATGCTTTTTTACAACGTGAATGTGAATCTTTTCTGGGTCCATTTAAATACTTACGCTTTATATAAATAATAAAGCTTAAGTATTTAACCTTCTTCTTTATAAACTTATATTTATTAAGGTTTAAGTATAACTTATGCTTATTAAGTTATTTTAACACCTTTTATACTTTTAAAAGGTAGTCTTCTTTAATACCACTTAAGTAAATAATAACGTTATTTATATATATGAAAATAAAGTCCTTAAAATATTTTTATAATATTATATTAATATACCATTAAAATATCATTAAAGCTTTACGTAGTTTAAAAGGGGTTATTATTTACTTGAATAATTCATAATGAGTTTTAAAAGCTATTTTATACTCTTCTCCTTTTATAATATAGATCTTATAAAAAGCTTACATTATATTAACTTTCATAAATTATTTAATGCTTTTAAGGTTACGAAGCATCTCTTTTATAAGTGGTAAAAGGTATTAGTCTGGTTTTATAATGACGTTTAACATTTTATAATCAATATAAAACTATAATCCTCCCTTCAGTTTTCATATAAATAAGATCGGAGCCATTGCTTTTAAGCTACTTGCTTAAATAAACTCTTTTTTTAATAAATCCTTTAAGGTTTTCTTTAAGATTAAAAGCTCACTCCTTTTTTAACATATTATATAACGCGTTAAAAGAGAAGGGTAACTCCTTACTATTTAGGCTTTTTTTAATTTTTATTATATACTTTAGGCTTAACTTATAAGGATTAAGCCTATTTACTTCTCGCTTTTTAAATAATAAGAATAAGTTATAGAATTACGAAGGAATTAAAGTATATAGCTCGTTATTTATTTTCTCCTTTTTTAAGGTTAATATCATTTTTATATCTTTAAAACTAACTGTAAATATCGTAACCTTAATTACTATCTCTCCTTCCTTAATATGAATATCCTTTATTATATTTATATACTTCTTTATTATAACTTTTATTATACTTTTAATTTCCTTTATTCATATAAATTCCGTTTTTATCCTTTCATATTATACTTATACATATGCTTTCCTATATTAAAGACTTTTTTCATGTGAGATTAAGTAAGCTTAATTATTTATTAGTTATAGTTTCCTTAAAATAATTAAGTATTTTAATAATAGAATTATATATACGTAAATTAATTATATATACCCTTTTACTTTTATGGTAAAATAAGTAAATCTTTAAATTGCCGCTCCTTTTATTACACTTAAGGCTTTTATAAGCTTTCACGGCGCGATTAATATTATTAAGAGGTTTAAATCTTTAACAACCTTTTTATTAATTATGGCGTAATATTAATAACTTTCATTAATAAAGGAGGAAAATAAGTTAGTATCATTAATAATAATTAGTATTAATATAAGGCTTATTTTTATTCATTCTTTAAACTCTTTTATAGCTTTTAATGCCTTTTACTTTAAGGTTTATCTTTACGCTGAAGCTACTCTTTTCCTTATATAAGGAAACCTTTTTTATTTTTTAAGACCGAGCTTACGTATATAGTTTATACTTATATCCTTCTTATAAGGTTAATTGTTAAGGTATATAAGTATCTTATAACCTTATAAGTGCTGTTCTTATACCGTAAGCATAGCCTGTTCTCTTTACGTTAATGCTTTTCTTTTTTTATTACTTATTTTACTTAGCATTATATATTAAAATCATTTTAAGGTTATTAACATAAGCTACCTTTTAAGTTATGATGTTCTTTATATTATATATAGCTAATAATTATAATAATATCCCTATTTCAATTATAAGCTAGTTTTTTATTAAGTTTAGCTAGCGTCATTAAGGGAGTAATAAGTAACGTAAAGCTTCTTTTTAACTACTTATTATTAAAGTAGATAAAGTTTTAACATTAATATTTATTAATGATTTTAAACTCTTACATTTATTTATACTTTTAAGTAATCTTTTAAAGGTGGTAAAGGTAATTAAAGTAGTTTATCAGTATAGTAATTAAGATTAATTACTTAGTAAGTAACTTTAAAAGTAAGCTTTATAATTAAGTGCGGCGGGATTTATTATCTTAATTATTACCTTTAGCCTTATTAAGTATATTTTTAAACTTTAAAAGGAAGTTTTTAAGCGGCTTATCCTTCTTTTATATAAGCTTTTATAATGAGTTTTACGCTCTTTTCTTTATGTAGATAATTTTAAAAGTATGTTATAAGCTATTAAAATAGTTCTTATAGGTTAAACTTTCTTTTTAAGCTATTAAAAGTTTAGTACGTTTTAATCCATTTTATTTTATTTATAGGTAGCATTTATAAGATTTCATATTACGTAACTTTATTTACGTAAATATAATTTATAAAGCTATTAATATTATATTTAAAGATAAGTTAGTTTAAGTAAAAGTAAAAGTATAATTCCTTATTATTTTACGTAAGTTAATATATAACCTTATACTTAACGTTTAACTTCATTATATTATTTATAACTTATTTAATTATAGTTTAAAGTAAGGTAGCTTTAAACCTAACCTAACGCATATAAGCTTAGTTAGCGACTTAGTTTATTAGCATTTATAAAAAGTTAATATTACATATTATTAAGCCCATTATTAATTTTACTGCTTATTACATAACTTCTGTGGTTACGGTCTCCATTATAAAGGTTGTATCTTTTATATTTACTTTCATTATCATTATTTAATTAAAGGAGAGGGATTTTATCCGTTACGCACTTTTTTATACGCGTTAAATAAAGGTAAAACATAATGTAACGATTCCAGTATAATGAGCATAAGTGCTAGTCAATGTAATAAATTAACGTTTTATAAAGAAGAAGAGAGAAAGTAAAATATATAAGTTTAAGGATCCCACCTTTATACGTGTGGCTTCTATATATTAGTAAGCGGTGTGCTTATAGCCCGCGCTTATAGGAGCAATGTGCATTATCTGCACGCTAGTTAGCGTGCACGTTAATTAGCGTGCGCATCTTAAGGCCTTCTGTTGGAAGTCATAACTTGTAGTGCATATATAGTAATTAAGGTCAACTTATGTTCTTCTTGATTAACTATCTGATAGGCCGTTTCTGGCCATTTGATGGCTTATATAAATAGGTTTAGAATAAAGAAGAGCGCAATGGATTATCATTTTCCCGCGTTGTGGAGCAGTCCTTCTGTTTACGCTAATTAGCTTCTTTGTCTGCCGGAAGCACTCCATTCCATGCGTTGTGGGCCAAATGCACCCACATTCCTTAGGCGCCCATTTCACTGCTTCCAGCCTGCGGCCTGTCACGTAACATCCTTTCCTGGGGCACAGTTTAACTTGTGCATCCAACACCTTCCGCATTTTAGAGAGCTGGGCCGTGCCGCCACATTCCTAAGAGCTGGTCCGCGCCGAGAGCTTAGACCAGATTCTTAACCTGAGCACTAGCCCTATAATAATGGCGTTAAGTTATAACTTTACTTTAACCTAGTATAGTACCTTTTTAAAGCGTAAAAAGTATACTTAAATCCGTTCATTTAAGTATTAAGTTAATAATACTATTTACTAATTAGCTTATTATTATACGTTTAGCTCACTGTAATTAACTTAAATCTTATTAAGCAAGCATTAAGGCGTATGATTAATGGATCTTTTTACTTTAATAAAAGGAAGAAGCTTCCTTTTTACTATAAGCATAAAGTAAATATATAAATAATAAAACTACGCTTTTATATCCTTTATTACGAGGCCGTCGACTTAAAGCTGAACTTTAATGCTTAAGAGCTAAGGTTTTAAGTCGGCCACGTTATTATCATATTTATTAAGGTGTAAAAAGACCATTTAAAAGCATGCGGGCTTAATAAAAGAAGATAAAGTAAATGAAGTTTAAGTCTTTAAAGTAACGACCTTACTAATAAGTTAAGTAATTCTTAATATAAATTATCATTCTCACTCGCTTTAAATCGGCAATTAAGGTATATTACTAAGCATAATACTTATAGTGTTATATAGTAAGCCAGCCTTAACGTAACGGAGTATATATAAAATAAAATAAAAAAAGCAAAAAGATGAAAAGAAATCGTAATTTAAGAAGCTTTAAGTATGGGCACCTTAATTAAACGCGCGCGAAAGACTTTATTCAGCTTGTAAAAGCATTAAGGAAATTAATAAAGGGTAGATTAAAATGTAAGGAGCTTAAAAAGTATTATATAAGGTTAAGGACTTTAAGTTATAGATTAATTTACGAAGGTAGAAGGAAAAAAGCCGCGTAGCGAAAGCTGCGCATACGGTTTATATACAGCGGGTGTAGCTAATAAGAAGCCGCCATATGGCTTAAGGCTAAGGCAGGTGCAGCTAATGGGAAGCCGCGATATGGCCCACGGAATCTGTTAGATGGAGCACATAGAAAGTGGAACCTAGGCACGTGTTGGATCATGTTGGATGCACAAGTTGAACTGTGCCCCAGGAAAGGATGTCACGTGACAGGCCGCAGGCCGGAAGCAGTGGAATGGGCGCCTGAGGAATGCGGG